>JAOSBK010062476.1:0-15774 GCA_027568895.1 Erythroxylum shatona
TGGATGCCGTGGTATAACCCGCAAACACCCGCCGTGGTATAACCCGCAAACACCTTCGGGTGGGGGGTGGGGTCCAATAATTATACTAAAGAAGTAATTATTGAATCTCCTAATTAACTACGGGTGATATTTCGAGGCATTAATCAGGCAGTGCTAGCCAGATTAATTTCCTTAATGACTACCTTTAGATTGATTCAAAATGGATGTGAGGCTTAATTAGCCTATATAATTGATACCCAAACTGAGTAAACAATTAAGGATTGTTAGGGATTTCCTAGGTATATTTCCCAATGAGTTACTGGGATTACACCCGGATAGGGAAACAAAGTTTATAACTGACCTTATTCCAAGTACAGCTCATGTATTTATTCCTCCGTATATGATGGCACCTATGAAACTTAACAAACTTAAGACCCAATTATAGGAGTTGTTGGATAAGGGTTTTATCAGACCCAATGTGTCACCTTGGGAGCTCCAGTTTTATTTGTAAAGAAGAAATATAGGACTTGAGATTGTGTATTGATTATAGACAGTTAAATCAGGCGACAGTGAAACACAAATATCCCATACCAAGAATTGATTATTTACTTACCAGTTATAGGGACCTCATGTGTTTACTAAACTAGATTTGAGGTCAGAGTACTATCAGTTGAAGATAGGAGAAGCTGATGTACCAAAAAGTGTATTCAGGACCAGATATAGACATTTTGAGATTTTGATGATGCCTTTTGGATTGATGAATGCTCCGGCAGCTTTTATGGCATTGATGAACAAGGTATTTCAGCTTTACATAGATCATTTTATGATTATATTCATGGATGATATTTTGGTGTATTCAAAGAGTAGGGAGGAGCATTTTGAGCACCTAAGATTAGTTTTACAAATAATGAGAGAGAAGAAATTGTATGTCAAGTTTAGTAAGTGCAAATTTTGACTTGATCAAGTGGTGTTCTTGGGTCATGTAGTATTTGGACAGGGCATACAGTAGACCTAAAGAAAATTGAGGTAGTAATGAAGTGGGAAATCCCTAGAAACGTGTCTGAGATTTGGAGTTTTCTTGAGCCAGCTGATTATTACAGAAGGTTTGTTGAGGGGTTCTCACTGATCTCAGCCCCTTTGACAAAGCTTTTGAGGAAGAATATACATTTCAAATAGACTGAGGAATGTAAAAAAAGTTTTGAGGAATTAAAACACTGATTGACTATAGAATCGATGATAGCTATTCCATATAGATCTGGGGGTTATATTGTATATAGTGATGTTTCACACAAGGGATTAGGGTGTGTTTTGATGTATTATTGTAAAGTGGTAACATATGCTTCTAGACAATTAAGACCTTATGAGTTTAACTATCTAATTCATGATTTAGAACTTGCTGTGATAGTGTTTTCCTTGAAAATTTGGAGACATTATTTATATGGTGAGACATTTCATATATTTACAGATTATAAAAGCTTGAGATATTTATTGAGTTAGAAGGAGTTGAACAGGAGACAACAGTAGTGGATTGAATTGCTTAAGGATTATGATTGAACGATTGAATACCATCCTAGTAAAGCTAATATTGTGGCTGATGCCTTAAGCAGAAAATCTAATAACAGTATGGCACAAATTCAGACATCGAGGTTACCAAACCTAGTTCAACTCAGAGTATTAAATGTTAAGCTAAATTTGGGGCAAAATTTGACAGCTATATTGAAACTTAGACCAGTATTGGATGAAAGGATTAGAAAAGCTTAAAGCTAGGATCTAGAACTAGTGAAGCTTATAGAGAAGTTGAAACAGAATCTGAGTTCTAAATTTGAGTTGAGAGATGATACCTTATAGTTGAAACAGAGATTATGTGTACCTGATGTTAATGATTTGAGAAAAGAGATTTTAGAGGAAGCTCATATGGCAGCTTATGCTATGCATCATAGTACTACCAAGATGTACTACTCTAAAACAACATTTTTGGTGGCCAGGAATAAAGAAACAAATGGTTGAATATGATGCTAAATGTTTGACATGCCAACAGATTAAGGTTGAAACATCAAGCTCCAGTTAGAAAGTTATAGTCATTACCTATTCTATAAGAGAATCACAATGGATTTTATTATAGGTTTACCGAGAGCTCCGAGGCAACATGATTTCGTATGGGTTATTATTGATAAATTAACAAAATCGACTCATTTCCTACTGTGAGAGAGAACAATTCATTAGATTAGTTAGCACAAAGATATGTTAATGAAATAGTGAGATTATATGGAGTCCTAGTGTCTATTATATCAGGCTGAGATCCCAGATTTACCTTTAGATTTTGGGGTAGTTTACAACTAACATTAGGTACAAAGTTGAACTTTAGTACATCATTTCATCCTTTGACAGACGGAAAGAGTGAGAGGACTATTAAAACTATTGCGGATATGCTCAGAGCTTGTGTCTTGGACTTTCAAGGAGCGTGGGATGAATATGTTGCTCTTATTGAATTTGCATATAATAATCACTTTCATAGTAGTATTGGTATAGGTCCATATGAAGCATTATACGGTAAAAAGTATCGATCACCTCTATACTGGGCTGAGAATGGCCTAAGGATTGTTAAAGGCCCAGAGTTGATTCAAGACACTGTGGATAAGGTAAAACTGATCCTGGTAGGATTAAGGCAGCACAAAATAGACAAAAGAGTTATGTAGATCAACACTGGAGAGATATATAATATCAAGTGGGAGATAAGATATTCTTAAGAGTGTCACCTTGGAGAGGAGTGCTAAGGTTTGGTAAAAAGGGTAAGTTACGCTCTAGATACATTGGTCCATATGAGGTTATTGAGAGAGTTGGACCATTGGTTTACAAGTTAGCACTACCACCAGAGATGTCTTAGATTCGCAATGTGTTCCATGTTAGTATGCTCAGGAGGTATCGATTAGATCCTACGCATGTATTGCCAGCATAAGAAGTTTAAATTGTAACTAATTTGAGTTATATGGAGGAGCCATTCAAAATAGTTGGCTATCAAACTAATCAGCTAAGAAACTGAGTAATTCCTTTAGTGAAAATCCTTTAGAGGAATCATTTGAAAGATGAAGCTACCTGGGAGACTGAGGAGAATATGAGGAAACAATACCCCACCTATTTGAACAATCAGGTAAGAATTTGAGGATGAAATTTCTTAAAGGGAGGAGAATTGTAATAGCTTGTCTCTATACTTAGGGTCCTAACGGTAGAATTAAGTCATATGAGTTATATCGTTTGAGAATTCTTAAGGTGCATTTCATTTACATGCATAATATTCACATACTCACATGAATCATAATTTAGAAACATTTCAAAGATAGTATATGCATTTAATTGATTTATTCTAGGGTATGAAAGATTTTAAATAATTTTTATGTGATTGCGTGATTATGTATCCAACATGTCTTGAATTTTGGTTTGAGGGACTATAATTAGTATATTAGAATTTATTGTTATAAGTGGGAGATTGATGAAGTGATATGTGAACCTAGACTAGGAAAAATGTTAAATGGAAGACAAATTGATACATGGAAATTTAGGTTAACTAGGCCTATGAAATAGTCACATGTAGCAATGGAGAATGAATGACAAATGCCTTAGGTAATTGGGTGAAAAATGGCTTAGGAAATTATGAGACAAATGGTCTAGTTATTGAGTGACAATTGGATTAGTTATTAAGTGACAATTTGTGGTTTGGGAAGAGGATATTTAACCTAGCTCTTTACTTAACAAGTGTCTTGCCAAGTTTCTCAATCCTTTCCACATACATACACCAACGACATATACATATGAAAGACCATCTTTTCTTTTATTCTTGATACATGCTATCTCATCCTCCTCTCACCATCGACACCCATACACAACCCTTGCAACCTTGAGATTTAGCTAAAATTCTGCACTTTTTCACTCCAAATTTTTGCTGTGAAACCCTTTTTTATTTTTAGCTTGTTCTTGGAGTATGCTTTATCCTTGTATGTTTGGAAGGCTAAGTTATCTTAATGATTGAGGAGGTTTTAAGTTGAACAATTGATTTATTGACCTATTATGATATATGTTACCATAACATTCATGATGATTAAATTGAGATGGGATACATGTAAGGTTGAGGATGAGTTCTACTGGAATTTAATGGATGAATTGGTTTTGTTTTGATGTATGAAATAATAAGTTAGGGGCTATTCAATGGATAATTGGGGTTTAAAGTATAATGAAGGTGAATTTATGCTAAAGAAAGGTGTTAGTGTAGCATTCTTTAAATGGGAAAGAACTAGGACCACATGTATAATAATGAATGATAGTTTCTATTTTCATGTTTTATGCATGAAAAACTAGTTTATGAGTTGCCAATTGAATGATTTTGAATTGGAATTGGAGATGAAGTTGATAAGGAAAATGAAGTATAGTTAAATTATAATTGAGTTATAATTAATGGACTATTATGATAGTGTTAGAATCTGGGAAATTTTTTTGAAGGAAATGGATAGTGAACTTTATGTTAACCCATCCCATGATCGCGAAAGCTGCATTAGGTCCTTCCCACGATCATGGGCAATGCTTTAATAAGAGAGAATTTTGTTTTGTTTTTCCACGATCATGGAAAAGTACCCCACGATCATGGGCAATGCCTTGAAGTGAAAAATTTTCTGTTTTGTGTGATTGTTGAACCAACTAAGGATAAGTTACTTTATCTTAGTATATTACGACTTGATTAGGGTTTGAAATGAACCTATATGGTTGCTTGATCAATTGGTTAAACGTTTGATAAGTCTAGGTTGTTAATTGATGTGATAACTTAAGGAATGGATTGTCTTGATATCAAGGTACTTAAATCTGGATTTTATAAGTTGTTAAAGGAATAAAGGTGTTCTTAGGAATGCAAATGTGATCCAAAGGCTATGAGAAATATGAATTAGGTATGAATGAAAGAGAATTGGGAAATTGTGTGAACATATAAGGCTAGAAAAGGATTGGTGAATAAATGATTGATGAATCTAGAGTTATCAAGTTTACTTAAGGCATAAATCTAATTGCCAATAAGTTATTTACAAAATATGATGTATAATGATCAAGACTTGTAAATAAGGATATATACCCGAGAAAATCAATTGAGCATGCTTTGATCATGAAATATAAACATATGGATGAATGAATAACCATATGATTGATCAACTTAGTAATGTGTGAATTATTTATGTGTATTACATAATTAAAGAAGCACAAGTAGATTGACAGCATCGAGACATTGATGGATTATGAAGGCTTAACTGTAGCATACTGTGAGTCAACCTAGATGTGTAATTATATGTGTGCCTTTGTTTGAATTATATATGTAGTGAGTTAACGTAGATGTTTCTCACTATGAATGAATTGATTTTGATTAACTTTTAATTATTAAATTATTAATTATATGAATGTGATGATTTTTGACATTACTGGTTTGAGGAGTTTGATATTTAGGAATGTATTGGAGCTGCTTTCTTAGTATATGTGAAATGTGGAATGTGTGAACAATTGGAATGTGAATACTATACTTAGATCTGAAGAAGGCATTATATGTCTTGTGTACATCGAATGAGGAATACTGAATGTATAATTTGTAAATTGTCACATCTCATTACATTGAAATTCATGAACAGATAAAGGAGTTGTGACCAAAGTAGCCAGCGTGTGAAAAAGAGCTTTAAGCTCATAAATGTGATAAAAAGCCTCAGGCTCATATATAATGAGAGCTCAATATTCGTGACAGATACGAGACAGTATAGGCACTTGGTCATAGCAAAGTGAAAATGAATTAGAGTCACATGGCACTTGCATATGCATTTTTATATATTAAATGATCGAACTGATATGTCTTGTTGAATGATTAAATTGACATGCCTTATTGAACTTAGGTGAAATATTGAATTGTTTAAATCTATGAAGAATTTGATGTGTATGAATTACTGAATTACATGCTATGTTGGATGAATTGAACTTTATAATTGTTATTATGTTCTGACATGAGTGAGCGCATCGATGATAGTTCATTCACTGAGTTTGCAAACTTATCAAAATTGCAACTTTTTTTCAGGTCTAAAGAAGTTCTAGCTCCTAAGGTGATAGAGTAAAAGTATAGTACCTAAGTTTTGGGGACAAAATAGGTCAAAGGTCTGGTCAGCTAATTTTGAAGAGTCTATTTAGAGTATTTTGGTATAGCGTCCCATTTCATGTTGAACATTTTGTATGAAGTTGTAAACTCTCGAATAGCATGTAATGTTTATACATGAGTTTTAAATTGTAATGACACAATGAATGTTATGTTTGTGAACGAAATGAGAATGCTTGATCTTTTGAAAATCTTATGATATCTGTGATGCCATAAATAAGATAATATGTTTGCTCTAATGTGCCATTCCCATAGGGTATGTGCTCGGATATACTTTGGTGTGTCGAGTATATGCTCTATGAGAGTGGTACGTTACACAGATGTTGCAGGAAGTCAATCATACTTACATATGCCTCATCAAAAAGAAGAGACATCCTTCTTTTATATCATATTTAAAACTTATATTTTGTTATACCACAATGTATAAGATGATAGCTAAGCTTCTTAAATCAAAACTGAAAATAGTATTAGTAGAGATAATCAGTGTGGCTCAAGGAGCATTTTTTTTACCTTAGTGAAATATAGGGGATAACATTCTCATTCTCTAAGAGATCTTAAGGGAATATCAATCAAGTAAACATATTAATAGTTGTGTGCTAAAGACTAATTTGTTTAAAGCATATGACACCATCAGTTGGTCCTATATGCAAGCATGCTTGGAAGCAATAGGATTGGCTACTCAATTCAGGAATTGGATTCTCCAATGCATACAACTTACGTCTCTCGGTATCATGGTGAATGGATTCCTTCGTTACCATTTAAAAATGCTAGAGGGATTAAGCAAAGGGATCCCCTTTCCCCTTACCTATTTTCCTTAGCTATGGAAGGATTTTCTAGACTTATATCAAAGTTGGTGGACTGCAATTGTTTGTTTCGGTATCACTATAATTATAGTGAAATAAAGATGTCCCTTTTGTTATATGCCAATGATCTAATACCCCTCATTTAATTCGAATGTTGATACATATGCTGTAGATTTTCTTGATGTGGCTTGACTTGGAAATAAATACATAGAAGAGGGGGTATATGTGTCATGGGATGTTAGTGAGCCTAAGCAGATGAACTGTCTAGTTGGTTTTGCTATACTCTCTATATCTTTCACCTATCTAAGAGCCCCAATAACATCTCATAAGCCTAAGTTCTTAGATTGTATTCCATTAATAGAGAAGCTTAAAGTCAGAATCAATGAATGGCAACATAAGTTTTTATCTATAGCTGGTCAATTGACATTAATCAGCTCAGTATTAAATAATATACTTATCCATTAGTCGACCCACCTAGTTCTACCTAAGAGAGTCTTCAAAGAGACGAATAGAATATAAAAAGCATTTTTATGGTCTATAATAATTGAGAATGGCAAGCAACAGCTAAGGGGTCTTGGGATAATTCATATTGCTCAAATGCAGAAAGTATTACTATTCAAAAGGATCTAGTGTTTATTTATAGATAAAACAACATTGTGGATCAAATGGGTTAATCAATATTACCTTCATAATCAGAATTTCTGGTGACTGTAATAGTCCAAGGAATTTTCGTGGATATTCAATAATTTGCTTAGCTTGTGAGACATTATCTATCCCTCTATCAAACTTAAGTTGGGTGATGGAGAGGACATATGGCTTTGGTATTATAATTGGACCAACTCTAGCCCTCTTATTCAAAGAAATGAGCTGTCTAATATCAAAAACTGTATTCCTTCTAATGTTAGAGTGTCGATGCTTATCCATAATGACGAATGGGTTGGAACCTTTAGAGGTTTTCATTTATTAATAGAATATTTACCCAACATTTCTATAGGACAGAGGAAAGAAAACATAGTGTGGATGCCCCATTCAAATGTTGTTTTCAATAACAAATCTTGTCACAAGTTACTAATTCACACGATGGAGGTAGCATCCTAGTTCAAAGTCACTTGAAAATCTATCTTAATTCCCTCTGCATCTTTCACCTGGCTGGTGATTAAAAATTGATTAAGACCAAAAGACTGATGATTTAGAGGATTTGTCCCCATTTGTGTCCTTTGTAAATAGATGAATAAGAGCAGAAACCATCTTGTCTTTGAATGACAATATAGCAAAGCAATATGGAGAGGGATTATAGTGATGTTGCAACTACTTCGGTACACTTTTGAGTGGATAGAAACTTTGAACTTAATCCTAAGGTGTACAAAACATGGTCAGTGAAATGGTGTGATTATTAAGACTAATTTTTAAATTATTAGTTACTCCATATGGAAAGAATGAAATCGAAGAATATATAAAAGTGTGGAAGCAAGTATTCAATAACTTACAGAACTTATTATGAATTGGGTCCAGGTGGCCATTATTGCTAATGACAAACAAGGGTTAGTTACTTATGAATTAAAAAGGCAATGGTCGTTGTAATGTTTTATGCTGTAACTCTTAAGTAGTTAAATGGTGTAATAATTACCTAGTTTTGTTGTAGCTAGTATGATTCTTTGTATGAAGTTATGTAATAGCTTTTGCTAAGGTAATATAATTTCAATTTTAAATTTCAAAAAAGAAAAAAAAAGATTCCTAGCATATTTGTTTATGATGACATGATAACTTGAAATTTCTTTTTATATATCTTATACTCCCACTGCTAGTTTCATCAAATTTAAAGGACAAAGGAACATGTTTACAACCTGATCTTAATTTTTTGTTTCAACAGTCAAACTCAGGTAAACTACCAATTATGAAAAATAGCAGATAAATGTTTAAGGAGATTATATAGTTACAAGATCCCAATAGAGTGAGAAAATGTTGTATTTTAGCAGTAAGATGCCAATCAAATGAAACATATTAAACATTTCTAACTCATATTCTAGGTGTACAAAGAACTTTGAAACTTTTCCATTATTTCATTGTCATTCCCAATTTAGGTCACTTACGACAAACATTATAGCTCACTCACAAAAAATAACCTAGGTGACAAAGAAGAAAAAGAAGAAGATTTATAAACAAGTCCCTCAGGATAAACCAAACAATTCAACACACTTGGTAATCAATTTCAACACAATTCAATATAAACAATTCTTCAATAGAACCAGAAAAAGACTAGACCAATTTCTGGAAACTCACTTAGTGAAAAGACTAATATCAGTTTTTGTGAATTTTTTTAAAAGAAAAATTAGTAGTTTTTTAATATTTGGAAAAGACAAAAAAAAAACCATCTTACATTATGTAGGACAAAAACTCATAAAAGAATGTAAAAGAAAAAAACCAAGAAAGGAAAAAGAGAGAAGAGAAAGTTATGGATAAAATAAAATGGTTGCGAGAAAGAGAAGAGAGAAGTAGATTTATACAAAGAGGGAAAGATTTACTAAAAGTAGACCATGTTAGATTATACCCTACATATAATCGATTGGTCGTAGTTTAGTAACAAAATAATATAAAGGCATTCTTATCTTGTACATGTTTAGATGTATATGATAATGTCCACAGAATAATTATAAATTACAAATGAAATTATAATGAGATTCATAATGAATTTATATATTAATCTTAAATTATTCCTATTCATTGTTCTATTAAGACTATAAATTAATATAATGTAAAAAGACTAGCATATGGCATGTTTTTTCTTATAAAGGAATTAGTCAATATCATAAACTAAAGTATGGATTAAAAAATCATGTGGGTTCTTGTTAGGAAACAAGTTCACTGAACTGAATCGATATGAGAAATCTATCTAGAACATTACTTATATGTCTATGAAAATTCTCATTGTGATAATTGTATAAGTGATACTTTAACTTAAGGTCTCCAATGTTATCTTGTATAGAAATTGTTACGTTTCAATACTACTTATAACATGTTATAATTATGGGTAGTTTGATCGGTAATCACTAGATGTAACATGAACTATATAGAGGTAGTTAAGTAATCAAAATAGAATCCATCAACCTAAAGTAATTAAAGAGAATGTTATGTTATCCTCGATTAGTATTGATTAGAAATTTCTTGGCCAAGATGGAATTATTTTTATAAATAGTTTACAAATATCATTAATTGAATCAACAGCTAATCGAGAAGAACTAATATAGTTGGACTCAAAATGAAGTAGAAATTAATTTCATACTCTTTTCTAATCAGAACATTATATGATGAAAGGATTGAATTATACAGAAAAATCATGCACAAAAAGGTTATTCAAAACCACTTTGACATTCCTAAATATTTGGGTGGTCATAATATGCTGTTAGACGTAAGTCTTGATCTATTATTATAAATTATTTAATCAAAGAATTAAAGATAAATTAAAGGAGTTTTAATTTATATAATTCCAATTATAAATTATAATATGTTGGCCATGATTATCTATTACAATTATAATTCATAATCAATGCCAACATATTTAGGAACCTAATGAGTCTTACATAAAGAAATGATTGAACAGAGCAAAGATATTTAGATCAAGATGATCTTTTCATAAAGTTTGAGAAACTTTATCATTAAATTTGATATATTTAATAATAAGAATCAATATGAGATATTATATCTTATTTGGACGTAATTAATATTTATTTAGAATTCTTGTAATTTTAGTTCAAGTTTAATTGAAATTAGAATTTAATTACATTTAAATCACTAAAATATCCAAAACTTATTATACATAAGTTAAAACTCTAATGGAGCTAATCTTATTACTTAACCTTCTCTGCAAGAGTACAGAGTTTTCTCAACCTGTTCTGTAGATGCCATTAGAAGTCAGACATTTATACGACTATGGTGTTTGAGATGAACCAGTTTCGGAACCAATTCGTGGGATACAACAAGAAATAAATCAAGCTTCGAAATAAAGTATAAACTAAGATTCATGCTTTATTATATTTTATGTGTTAATCATTTTATAGAATTAAAGTAATCTTTTTTTCAAAAAATCAAAATATGAAAAAGTTTTATAATTATTATGTTATGGTCAGGACGTCCCAATTTCTCAACCAACTAATAATAGGGAGAGGGTAGGTTTTACAAGGTCAAAGGAAGTTTTGGAAACAAGATTTTTGGTTTATCTAGAAGTTTTGGAAAATGAATTTCTTGTTTATCTAGAGAAGGAAACCTTTGTAAAAACATATAAAAACATCAAATTTGTTTGTTGTGATTACATTGGGATTTTTTAATTTAAAAACTAAAAACCAAGATTAATTATAGCAAATTTTTCATTTTTTGCACGGCCAAAACAAAATCCATAAAAATAAATAGAACCAAATAGGAACACCCTCAAAGATTGTGTCATTTAACCAATTTAATTCTAATAGAAACCACCTGTAACTATATGAGACTTCAATCAAATCTATTCAGAATTAATTAAAAGGATAGCAGTAAAAATAATGAAAAATATCTATAATAATTACTCAGAAACAATTTAAAAATTTTCAATTTTGAAAGTTTGTCATTCTAAGTTACCACTATAGTCGCTTGTGAAAGTTGTTTTTTTTACTAAGTTACCACTATAGTCGCTTGTGAAAGTTGTTTTATTTTTTTTACTAAGTTACCACTATAGTCGCTTGTGAAAGATGTTTTTTTAACTCATAAAACATTTCTCCTCTCTTTAATAATTGAAAGCCTTGTTTTGCAAACTTATCGAATCTTGGCAAAGCTTTTATCGCCCAGCTGCCACTGCCTTTGCCTCCATTATTAGAGTCTCTCTTATAATAACTCATTTCCCTTAATGCCTCTAAGAAAGTCACTGTGACGGAGATCAACCATTACTGGAAAAAAGATAACGATAGTCACCAGAGCTATGATAATGAAATGTACACGCGAGTTCACCTTTTATCATAAATTAAAAGCATAACAGCATGTCATCAGTTCATAGAAGCAAATATGTGCCAAAGTTACCTATTGCAAAAGAAAAGGAGTTACTTTAATAAACTTTGCCGACATCATCAGTAGACTTCCAGCAAACAAGGTAAGATTTACGTAAGAATGAGTCGTAAAGTCGCAACCATCAAATCAACAATCTTCACACAATATTAAGATTAAAGTATCACCCCAAAGAATTTATTATTAAATTTTGCATTTATTGATTAATTAAAACACACACAAAAATTACATATATATTTTTTACTTGGATACATTCCGTGATTTTCTAACATTAAATTACATCAAGATGCATCTTTTTGTCTACCCATTCAAGAGTATGTCTCAATCCACCAATATATTATAAACGTGCAAATAATTAAACAGATCAAATGAAGTGTTTGATGCATCTATACAAATAAAATATTAAATTCTTAGGAAGTAAATGTTATAATGAAGAATTTTGTCTTCCACCACTTTGATTATAAATTTAAAAAACTATCAATACTGTTTCATTTTTCCTTATGTTCAAAAGTGTTTATCTGTTTTAAATTATATTAATAGTTTTTATGATCTACGCTTATAAAGATAAATGTTAAAAACATCATACCATTTCAATGTGTTGTATTATTGTTAATGGTTTAGTTTTTTATTTCAATTTTTGTATTTTTAAAATTATCATAATCTCCTATGATATTATTTAACTATTACATGACTTTTTAATTATATTTTATTCATTTATAACTTTAAATTGACGTGATATTAGAATTCAGTAATTTTAAAATTATGTTATTTTAAGAAAAAATAAATGAAATATGAAAGACGAGATTTTATGATAGTCAAATAATTACATAAGTTGATAAAATAATGTTTTTTAAAAATAAAAATAAAAAAATGTATGTTCATAAGAAATTTTAGTATAATTAACTATTATCATTAATGCTATTTATACAACATTATTATTTTTTTGCATTGCTAAGTTTTTTATTAATGAGTTTGTTGGAAATAAATCATATAACGACGTTTACTTGCATTTCTTTTTTAGTTTGAAAAACACTTTGCAACAAATTTAGGGAAATGTTGTTATTAGAAACTATTGTAGTTTTAAGAAGAAACATCTAGAATGATGACCTTTAAATAAACAGATTTTGGAGGAGGAGGAGAGTAATGGTATGCACATTCTGATTTTTTGCATTATCAAATTTTAAAAAAATATAAAATTTTCATATAAAATAACGTTGAAATACTGTTTTACATCTTTTTTTTAAATTTATATTCTTACAAGTGTCGTAATTATACTATAAGTGAATATTTTAACCCCTTCTTTCTTTTGGTCATAACTCATATGATGGGGATTGATTGCTTTTCGAAATCACAATATGATAGCTTCCTTATAGATTTCCTGTCTCTGTAAAAGGTCAAAGCTTTGTCTACCGATTAAGCGGAGAAATTAAGGTTCATTTTAGGGTTATGGAGATTTGGTCCTCTCTATCTCTCGTTTTCTTTGTGAATTGATCCAAGGTTTGTGTATTGCGTAATAATTGTTTGTGTATAGTTTGTTAAATTTGGTTTCTGTGTAGAGGATTTTGGTTGGCAATTGCTATTTAGTCTGTTGGGTTGTGGGTGATTATGATTATTGAGGAATTGAAAGACGCTGAGCCGGAGACAGGGGAAGAGGAGAAATCGTATGTAATTGTTGGGTGTAATACCGAAGAAAATGTGGTCTCGTGGGATGCCAAAAGGGTTTTGATTGGAGTAGGGGCTCGGGCTTTGTTTTACCCGACCTTGATTTATAATGTTGTTAGGAACAAGATTCAGACTGATTTCCGATGGTGGGATCGTGTCCATGAGGTATTATTTGTTTTCATTTTAGCATTTTCAATTCAGTTGGTTGAGTTCCCAATATTTTCGCAAATATGTGTCGGATTTGTGTGGCAGATGTGTATGTAGGTAATGGGTGCATCCTTGTGTGTTGTTCTAATTCATCTCTTTGCAGCTAATATTGTTAGGTGCCGTGCCGTTCCCTAGTGACGTACCGCTCTTGAAGGAGCTTGGTGTTCGTGCAGTGGTCACACTTAATGAGTCTTATGAGACTTTGGTTCCATCATCTCTCTATTATGTGAGTTCTTTTAATTGTTTATGCAGCTTTTACATTTGAACAGCTATCATGTTTTTATTTTTTGGTCATTGATGCAAAATGTGTCAATTTTCAAGCATGATTTCCATTTTCTACTTGGTAACTTTTATTCCTGCGTTTACTCCAGGACTTCACAATGTTTGTGTAACTATTATTTTTATGACAATTTCTTTATAGTCAACCATATTTAGATTTTGCACCTGGTATTTTTTCGCATCATATAGGGTGTTTTTGCGGTCCTCTCTAGTTTCTGAATAATGTTATTTTATACTCAGTTTGAGTGTTAACCATCGCAGGCTCATGGTATTGACCATTTGGTGCTGCCTACCCGAGATTACTGCTTTGCTCCATCTTTAGGTGATATAAGCCAGGCAGTAGCCTTTATTCACGGTAAGCTTTTGGATGTTTTTTTGAACTTGGAAAAGTATCCAATATTTCTTTAAATAAAATATGCTTCATCTTCATGATTCTGATGTCTCTTATCTGCTTATTTTGAAGAGAATGTACTGCTTGAACGAACTACCTATGTTCACTGTAAAGCTGGCCGGGGACGTAGCACAACCATAGTTCTCTGTTATTTGGTCTGCCTGAATGAATCTTTAGCTATTATAGCCTTTTTGTTTCAATTTCTAATGTAAGCCTTAATCTTTGAATGTTCTCCTTCCCCAATGTAGGTTCGTCATAATCAGATGACACCTGATGCTGCATATGACTATGTGAGGTCAATCCGTCCTAGGGTGCATCTAGCACCTGCTCAGTGTCAGGTAGTCTTTTGGCAAGACCTTAATCCGTGTCACATTTGCTGTGACTTGGTGCAAAATGTGCAGCATACTACCTTTTGATGCCATTGTAGATGTTACTTCTAGTTTCCTAGGGCCTATGCGGAGAAGTAAATGGAGTAAATATCTTGAACATTTATGAAATTATTGCTAGATGATTTTGGCATAAAATTTTGACTATGCTGCTTATTGATTGTGACTTGCCACTTTTTGGTATGGAATGACAGGCTGTTCAGGAATACTATCAGCTTAAGATAAAAAGTGGTGGCATCTGTGTCAAGAAAACCGATATTGTTATGAGAACTTTGAGGCCACCACCTAACCTTCACAGGATCTTCTGGCCTTTGATGACAGCTCTCTAGTTGTTGTAACAGAAGCAGATCTTGATGGATATGATACGAGTCTTCAACCAGGAGCTGTGGAAAGTGAGATATGGGCTGATTTCCGTGTTCTTTACCGTGTTCGGGTTGCTGGTCATGCGGCAATGACCAGAATCTCCTGTCTCTGACTGCGTTGTGGGACACATGAAAAGATTTTCAGTAGGCAACTGTATTGGGTTTTGGGTCCACTCCTAAGTGGAGCCCAAAGCCTAAAATATAAAAGGGTTATAAACCCTAAAGAAAAGAGGTGAAGAGAGTTAGCCGGAAGAGAAGAGAGAGAGAGGGAAGAGAGAGAAAGAAGAAGAAAAAATTCATCTTTGCGCAGTAATCTTCTAACCTTCGATCGGATGGTGATTTCTTGTCGGATCGACATGAAATTTTAACCAGAGGTTCCTCTCTCGTTGTTCTTCATTCTGAACGGTGGAGATTGGATTTGGAGATCTCCAAGGTGTCCTGATCTTCAGTCAAAGTTGCTGAAATTTTAAGGGTGATATTGTTCTCAACTCTTTGATTTTTCATCTTGTTGATG
>JAOSBK010062540.1:0-15767 GCA_027568895.1 Erythroxylum shatona
GACTACAAATTTCATGAATATGTCAACTCATAATTTTGGTATTAACTTAGTGTGCGCTCACCGCGAATGTTGAGTTACAGCTCACGACCCTGCAAGGTTATTATTGGCGGGTTCATCACTGGAAACAAGTGTTATATTATGGTGAGGAATCCCTCCCTCGTAGGTTGCGCCTAGGACTACGGGCACGTGATCCACCGGGGAGGGGTTCCAACAATAAGATTGGAGAAAAGTGTGAGATTAAGCACCTTAGTGAGTATGTCTCAAGCAACTCCAACTCAAGTAGTTGTAGAAAGAGAATCCAACCAATCAAAAAAAGATCAAGAAGGAGATCTATGTCTTGAGAAAGTGCAAACCTCAAGGTCATTGACTTTGCTATTTATTATGTCACATCATGTAAGAGATCTTTAACTCACAAGCATCGACTGCATTCTCAGAGCAATCATCATAGAAACAAATGTGAACAACCATGTTTTGTAAAATTAGGACAAATGAGTCTCATTCAAACTGTCATTTTAGGCATAAGGCAGATGATTATTACTTGAACAATCCATGCTATTCATGTACACTAGATGACGGACATAATGACGAAGTTCTAGTTTTGAACCAAAAGAGAGGAATATCAACTAGTCAAAGATATGAACAAAACCAAGCTCCAAAATACATTCATCAATGTCATTAGTCTCCAACTGGAGTTTCTGGTGTGGAAATGGAGGTATATGTTATTCCAAGGGCAAGGAGAAGTTGTTGTGAATGCGATCCCATATTATATGATGTTTTCTCCAGTCAAGATCGAGTTTCCTTCATGGAAAAAATAATGAAAAGAAGGTGGGTGGACATGTTTCTTTGTTAACCATGTTGCTTATAATGTTTCATACCTAATGTCTTGTCCTCGGATAAAAAAAGTAAATAAGCCTCTTTATTTTAGAGATATGACTAGACTCAAGAAAGGTCTAATAAGGTGGAAAATATATTGAGGTTAAGCTCATTTCCAAATCAGTCTCTCAACCATGTCCATCCTATGTTGCCTGACTATGTTTTATGATTCTCATAATACCTTTCGTAAAAATCTGGGGCTATATAATATGTCATTCATTCTCCTAACTACATTTTGCTTGCATCGCATATTACAAATGTTGTTTTTTCAATTTATGCATCCAGTTATTTCCAATTGAAATCAGTGTTATCTGACCACATTTAGGTTTATTTTAAGCTTTGTTATATAAGTTTATCTTCCATTTGGTTTGTTGTTTTCTAGAATGGTCTTAACTCACTTTCACTTTCACATTTTCGTTTTTTCTTTTTCTTTTTTTGGATAATGATTTGATTTGATTTGTATGAGCTTGTGATATTATGATGATTTTGCATAATACTAAGGATTTGATTTGTATCAGGTCATGCTTGTAAAAATAATAACCAAATTAGTCAGTTAAATATGATTTAGAAGCAAAATTCTCGTTTTTGCTTTTTCTTTTTTTATAATGATTTGATTTGATTTGTATGAACTAGTGAAACAAGTTGCAAATTGATTAATTAATATATAATCTTCTCTCACCTTATAAGATTAGATGACATCGTCCTAAAAAGGAAACAAATGAGAAAGTCAAGGGGGAATGATATAGGCAGGGTTTGTTGGTTAAAAGAAATGCTTCTTATCTTTTGTGACATTTGTAACCAATATATTCAAAGGAGAAAGGGAAAACATGGTGAAGTTATTTATCAAATGTTTCCATGAAAGAAGGTGGAGGAAGAGTTTTAGAAAGCAACCAACATACCATGAGATAAATATAAGCTTAAAAATAAGTTTGATTGGATGATAAGAAGATGGAGTCTTTAAAAACAATTGAAAGGGAAAGAAATAGGATTAGGATGAGACTATAACAATGGAATAATAGGTGCCAGTGAGGAGTGGTGGACTTTGAAGATTAATGTTATCCTTGTTGCTCTCATTTTAAGTTATTTTCCTTTACTTTAATGGCAAATAGTTTTTAAAATAATTTATATTTAACCAAGCTTTTTTGTTGTTGTTCGTTTCTTTTTTTGATCAGTCTTCCCATATTTGTTAACACCTCCAGTTTCTTTATTAACTTTGTTTCATAACATGGCCTTTCTTTGATTTGCAACGATAGCACCTAAAATCGTGAGATTAGTATATTTCCATAAGAGGTGTATCAACCGATAAGGTTAAAAACTGGTAGGTAAGCTTTTCTATTATTGCCCGTCTCTCTCTTTGATCAGTCTTTCCTCTTTTAGATTCACTTAAGTTTTATTTTGCTACTCCTGAAGAAAATAGAGACATAAGATTGTACCAAAAGGCGTCATATTTAATGGTTCAATTTTAGCTGTGATAAGGAAAAGGATTGGCCATGTATCATAGTTAAAGCATCCCACAAGCTATGAATTAGTGACAAGATTAATTTGGGGAGCTTTCATGGCTATAAATAGAGAAAGAGATGAAAAAAATAAAGGACTATGTTTTAGGGAGCTTGGTTGATTTACAAAATAAATTTAATTCACCATGTCTAAAGCAATATATAAGGAACTTATGGAAGTGGACAATGGTACGTTGCTTTGCAGAATGTATACCAGATACACTAGATTGGTCCAAAAAGTTTAGGAGTAAACGAAACCTTCCGTTCTTAAAGCTCTAGGTCCTTGCTCACTTGGAAAAAACAAAAAGTCTTTTATGATTCTCGTAATACCTTTCCCAACAAAAAGTTTAGGAGTAAGTGAAACCTTCTGTTTTTGAAGCTCTAGGTCCTTGCTCACATGGAGCAAACAAATAGTGTTTTATGATTCTCATAATACCTTTCCCAAACATAAGGAGCTGTATAATACCATATTCTATGTTCTGTAACTTAGTAGAGAAAATTGAGGTTTTTTCATATTAATATGAACAAAAATTCATTGCCTCAGCTAACCAAGGGAAGTGAAATAATCATATGGGTTCTAGTACAAACCGAAAATGCAAGCTACAATAAAAGATAGAGGCTTCTTCTTTAAAACGTTTTCCTGAGTTCCCCGATGAGATGATAGTCTATCTTGTCTAAATACAGTAAGACTGGAGAAAGGTGTGAGGTTAAGCACCTCAATGAGTACGAATAAGGCAATGAGAGCTCCAACTCATGTAGTTGAAGAAAGACAAACCAGCCAATCGAAAAAAGGTCAAGAAGGAGATCTATGTCTTAAGAAAGTGCAAACCTAAGGTCATTAACTGTGCTATTTATTATGGCATGCCATGTAAGAGATCTTTAACTAGCAAGCACCGATTGCATTCTCAGAGTCATCATCACAGAAACAAATATGAACAATCATGTTTTGAAAAATTAGGACAAAAGAACTCTCATTTAAAATGTCATTTTAGGTATGAGGGTGATGATTATTGGTTGAACAATCTATGCTACTCTTTCACACTTGATGACGGACATAAGGATGAAGTTTTAGTTTGAAACTAAAAGAGAGAAACATCAAGTAGTCAAAGCCTTGAACAAAACCAAGCTACAAAAAAGATTCATCAATGTCATTGGTCTCCAACTAGGGTATCTAGTGCAGAAATGGAGGTATATGTTATTCCAAGGGAAAGGAGAAGATCTTGTGAACTCAATACTGTATTATATGATGTTTTCTCCTATCAAGATTGAGTTTCTTTCATGGAAAAAACAATGAAAAGAAGGTGGGTGGACATGTTTCTTCTGTAACCATATTGCTTCTAATGTTTCATACACAATGTCTAATCCTCGAGTAAGAAAAGTGAATAAGCCTCCTTAGTCTAGAGCTATGAATAGCCTCAAAAAGATCTAATAAGGCAAAAATCTATTGAGGTCAAGCTTATTTCCCAATCAATCTCCCAACCATGTCCATCCTAAGTTGCCTGACTATGATGATACAGAATACACATACTTTTATGATTCTCATAATTCCTTTCCTTAAAATCTGGGGCTATATAATATGTCATTCATTTCTTGACTGCATTTTGCTTGTGTTGCATATTACAAATGTTGCTTTATGAATTTGTTCATCCAGTTCTTTCCAAACGAAATTAGTGTTATCTGATCACATTCGAGTTTTCTTTTAGCTTTGTTATATCAGTTTATCTTCCATTTGATTTGTTGTTCTCTAGAATGGTCTTAACTCACTTTCACTTTCACATTTTCATTTTTCTTTTCTTTTTTATAATGATTTGATTTCATTTGATTTGCATGAGCTTATGATATTATGATTATTTTGTATAGTACTAAGGATTTGATTTGTATCAGGTCATGCTTGTAAAAATAATAACCAAATTAGCTAGTTAAATATGATTCATAAGCAAAATTTTCATTTTTTCTTTTTCTTTTTCATAATTATTTGATTTGATTTGTATGAACTAGTGAAACAAGTTGCAAATTGATTAATTAGTATGTAATCTTCTCTCAGCTTGTATGATTAGATGATACAATCCTAAAAAGGAAACAAAGGAGAAAGTTAAGGGGAATGATATAGGCAGGGTTTGTTGGCCAAAATAAACACTTCTTATCTTTTGCAATACTTGTAACCAATATGTTTAAAGGAGTAAGGGAAAATGTAGTGAAGTTATTTATCAAAGGTTACCATGGAAGAATGTGGAGGAAGAGTTTCAGAAAGCAACCAACATACCATGGGATAAAAATAAATTTAATTGGACGAGAGCAAGATGGGGTCTTTGGAAATAGTTGAAAGGGAAAGAAACAGGATTAGGATAGGACTATGATAAAGGAACAATTAGTGCGAGTGAGAACTATTGGACTTTGAAGATTAATGTTAGCCTTGTTTCTCTAATTTTAAGTTATTTTCCTTTATTTTAATGGTAAATATTTATTTAAATAATTTATATTTAAGTTATTTATATTTTTGTATGAGAATATCAATTTTAAAACTTCAAAGAGGAAGGATTTGAACCTAAGTTTGAATGTAAATTGGATAAATTCTTTGAATGTTTGAGCCGAGAGGAGATTACATTTTGTTTTGTGGTTGACCCTCCACAAGGGCAATGAGAAGATGAGGAAGTGTATGTTCCTTCTCCACCTTATAGCCATAATGTTCCTTTTTAACCATCAAACTATCATGATCATGACAATATGAATAAGACTAGTGGTCTAAACAATTACAATATGACTGGTGATTGGGAAGAGTTGTGGAGGGAACGTACTCTAACCTCTACATCTACTCATGTTTAGAGAGTGATAGGTCACAAAGTAACAAGAGTGCAAGAATTGATTCTACTAAAAAGGTAGGAGGATTTGCGTCAATGTGTGGGAGGCTTGACAATATGATGTAATTCATTCAAGAGAGACAGAGTGCAATAATGGAGATGAATACGTCCATAATGAAAATACTGAACACGATGGCTATTGGTGCATCACAAAGTTATAGTGTTAGTGCATCACGTCATAACGTTACAAATGCTATGAGAAGACTATGTACTTTGCCTAGTTTAGAGACTGGTACCCTTGAATTTTACTTTGCTTGCCTATTGATTGAAGATCCACAAAGAAGGCCATTTTTTTTTCAGTTTACCAAATGATACAAAGAGAATTGAATACATTAAGTTTATGTATGAGCGTAAGGAGTATAAGAAACATCAAACATAGTTTCTCTACATTACTATATTTAGTTTATTGTTCTTATGATTTGTGCCCTTATATTGACATGGTGTGTTTTGAGACATTATGAACTTGGTTATCTTATCTTATTATATTATATTATCTTGTTGGTAATATATAATTTTATTATATGTTATATTATTTATTTATTAATAATTATACATATAAATGTCTTGCTTATTTAGAATATAATTTTACTTGTTGCTTTGTAGGTATGGATGATAATATTATGCAAATTTGAGATAGGTGCTTAATTGATTGTATAATTATTCCATAACATGTAGCGATTAATGTTATGAAATTGCTTAAGATACTTACTATGACTTATGTGTGGTTTTAGGCATAATTCAGAAGCAAAGGAGTGAAAGTGAGTCAAAAGCACTATATTTGGGTCGTTTTCTAAAGATTCCTATCCACTTGTCTTCATGGAACAAGAATAAGGAATATTAAAACAAGGAGACAAGAAATTACTAAGAAAGATGAAGAGTGAAGAGCATAAAAACCACTCACGACTTGCTGGAATTTTGTCACAGCTGTGAGTGAAGTACAGCAGCCATGAATTATAAGATGAAGACACCTCATACTTCTAAAGGAGCTAGTTGTCCCATGCATTTTAACCTAGATTGGGATTAAAAAAGGGGAGAACAAAAAGCATGTGACAGCTGTGACATTGGACAATCACATTTGGAGTAGATAAAGCATAAAAGAATTGGATAAAGCATGCTAGAATTAATGCACAACCGTGAGTATCACTTATGGCTATACATGGATTACGGCTTCTCATATGAGTGAGACACCACACACATCACCTGTCCATTTAACATAGCTTTTTAAGTATAAATCAAAGACGTGTGTTATATGGCTACTAGAGAGAATCGAAAGGGAGAGCCAACTGTCCATTTTGCTACATTTTTCCACTAACGTTTAATGTATAAAGAAGAGAGGTTGTGTGTCATATAGAGAAAAGGCTATTGCATTTGGACAATGCTTCTTATGGTCATAAGAATCCTCTCACAGCCGTGAAAAGCTACTCATGTGTGTGACAAACATGTCACCCCTATGAGGCCTTAAAATGCCACCTTACCTAATTTTTTAACCTAGTGTTTTTATATATATCGAGGGTGTGACGACACAAAGGTTTTATGAAAAGTTTTGGTATGTTTTGGCTAAGAACTTCAGGAGCTTTGAGATAGCATAAAGAGGGAGGCAAGCTTTCTACCATGAGAAGACCTATGGAGGGGTAACTTTCTGACACTGGTTCGGAGGTGACATCAATGCCGACAACCCAGTTAAGCATTCCTTCCTTGTATTTATTTTTTCTTTCTCTCTTTAGAAATTGATTATATTAGCCAATGTGTATGGATGTGGGAATTATGAAAATATGATTTTAATGCGTTCATTAGATCGTTTTATTATAAGCCCATTGTTCAAATATTCAATGTCATTTGTAATTGTTATGTTAAAATTCATTTGTAATGACTAATACTTCGTAATCATTAAGGATAACATAACCCAGGTTAAATGACACAACATATGTTGTTATTGCCTTGATTAATTGATTTTCCTAATTCGTAATGCTACTATCAAATTGAATCTAGAGATCATATTCTAGGTTATTCGGTAGTTAGGTTTAATGAACAATTGTATCTTAATTAAACAATACTTAAGGGAAAACTCGAGTTAATAGATTAATTTATGATTAATAGTTTCTAGGAGAGGTTTGAGAATAAAAATCATTGAAATATGTTTAATTAGGGTGTAGGCCGAGATTGAACCAAAGAATTGGATTCACCACTTTCATCTTTTTTACACATTTTCTTCAATTTACTTTTCTTAGTTAGTATTGTTTTATTTTCTTATTTTTAAAACCAAACTAAAACCCCCCAAACCTAACACCGATTGATTTCATTTCAAAAGCTAACTGAAAACTCTCTGTGGGATCAACCTAGACTCACCACTACTATAGTAGTAGTCTAGTTTATTGTGACTAGTGTTACAATGTTGCATGTCAATTTTGGCATCATTATTAGGTAGTGCGGCGCTTATTTTTTGTTCTTGATTTTAACTGGTGTTTTGTACATATTTTTATTTAATTAGTTTCCTTTAGTTATTCCTCATTTGTTTTCCCTTTTTGTTTAATGTTTATTATGTTAAAAATATTTTGACGTGGACAGAAGTAATTTCTTTTATAACTCTTTTTCTCAATCCTCGAGTACATATTTGGAAGAATTGATTAATATTATGTACACTAATACTTTGCAATTACATCAGGGTATGTAATAATTTCAATGGAATGCCCTACAATTTCAGCAGGATGGATGTCAATTTTGGCATGATACAAAGTCTAATGTTCGAGATGTGGAAAGCCAATAAGATTCAGGTATATCTCTGGACTACTTTATCAAGATCTCTACTGCTAAAGATCTTCAGCTTCAACTGAATATGTAGCAACTACAATATGATATACAATAGTAACTTCAAGGGGCTATACAACAACTCCAACAGGAGATAAAATTGAGTTTATGGAACTTGGAATGCTAAATAGGTAAGATGGCAGAGAGGATCGAATTCCGAGAATCCTAAATTGAAAAGGAACAACCATATTAACGTAAGGTGTATCCAACAGAAGTTAGTGTGAAAGTCTTACAAAGTGATGAAGAGCTAGAAAATCTTGAGTGTAACAGTCAAAGAATTGCTTATGACAAAGAAGAAGTGGAGGAAGAGCTCGAAGCAAAAAATGATATATCTTTTAGCTCAGAGGTAAATATTGAGTTCCAATTTGTTGTTAAAAATGACTCTTTACTTTTACCTAGTAGGTTAGAGAAAGTGAATGAAGAAGAAAAAGGTGAAAAGACATTTGAGGTCTTTCTCAATAGTATGGACTCAAAAGAGATTGGATGTTTAAAGATAGGGCATATACTAAATATGACAAAATATCAACCAAGACCTCATCCTGAATAACCTCATATGGAAGTGGCGCAAACTGTGATACTAGAAGATCATAATTTCTTCACATGAGGAGAAAACATGGAGTCGAGCCAACGACCTTAAAAATGACACTTCTTGGAGGCAACCCAAGGGACACTTCTTGAAAAGTTATGATTAGAGAATAAATTAACTAGAGAATTTCATGGCAACTTAAGCATGTACTTTTACTTTTGTGATTGTTCAATGTGCATTATCTTTAGAAGAATAGTGACTAGTGGTAAACAAAGCCAGTAAGATTTTGATCCTTATTAGACTGGCACATCCATATCAGTCTCATTTTCTTTTGATAATGTGTGACCTTCATGATATGTGCATCCTGATTTTGCCTTGAATTTTTGTCTGAGACTACATTTTTATCACATTCATTAACTTGGAGATGATCAAACATTCTTTGCTTTTTTGAACTATACTAGCCAAATAGCCTACCCATTATATGATTTTTCTTTTGATAAGCCCCTTTAAGCTTTATCTTCTTTTTCGTTGTATAAATGACGTTACATACTTTAAACCTAACCAAATGTCCTTGCTAAGCCTTAAAGCTATTGGAACATTTGTGATTATTGAGTTTGTAGATGTATAAAATTATAAGTGTGGGATTGTATATATGTGTTCCTTAGTTATAATGTTGGGATGCTATTTTATGTCGTATCATTGGAATTCCCATGTTGATGTAGTTTCTTTCAATGTTCATATGAAAAACAGGAAAAAGAAAGATAGAAAAAAGAAAAAGCAAAAAGAAAGAAAAATGTTTAACTAAATGTATCAAGGAGGAAGTGTATATGTGTTGAAAAGTTTTTTTATGATTAATCTTTCCTCCTAAAGTTGAATTGAATGGGTTACTTGAGTATATTGAATATGAGGTAGATGTTGTCTTAGTAAGTTCACTCATTATAGTTTCTATGTAGTGTTACCATCAATCTCTATGAGTAATCCCTTTTAATTTGTTATGCTTCATGTGGTTTATGTGTGAGAGTAGAATTAAGTTGTTAAATATAATTGTTGCATTCATCATAGCTGATGATACCCAATTTTGTATGAATGTTAACTTGTGCTCTTGATACCTCATTGGGTGTTACTTTTGTTATACTAGCTTTGATGACTTTCATGCTACTTTATCCAAATACATCTACCCTAACTTTACGCACATTATAACCTTGAAAAGTTCTTTGATTTATGATTTTGCATATGAATTTTAATGGTGGAGAAATGAAATGATATGCAAAGTTATAGAATGACATGATCATGAATGGTGTTGAGTGTACCTATGGATATATCTTAATTAAACACATTTTTCAAGTCTACCATTAGATTGCTCAATTTTTAAAGGTATTGAATGTTGACTGATCATGAGTGAAACCTTAGAATGTTAAGTTCTTACTATGATTTTTCAAAGTCATTCATCTTTGCATATTATTATGTATTTTTGGAACATATGAGAAATGAGTGAATGTTTTTGGGTCTATGAGTTTAATTTTGAAGTTTTGCCCAAGGACGGTCAAAAGCTTATTGTAGGGGAAATTGATAGGTGACTAATTGATTGTATAATTATTCCATAACACTGAGCAATTAATGATATGAAATTACTTAAGAAGCAAAGAAATTAAAGTGAGTCGAAAGCAGTATAGTTGGGTCATTTTTTGAAGATTCATATCAACTTGTCTTCATGGAACAAGAATGAGAAAGATTAAAAGAAGAAGATGATAAAAAATTATCAAGAAATATGAAGAATGAAGAGCATAAAGAACACTCACGACTTGCTGGATTTTGTTATAGTTGTGAATGAATTACAACAGCCATGGATTACAAGATGAAGACACCTCATGTTACCAAAGGAGCCAGCTATCCTATGCATTTTAACCTAGCTTAGGAATACAAAGAAGGGGGAACAAAAAGCATGTGACGGCTGGGACATTAGACAGTTGCATTTGGAGTAGATAAAGCATAAAAGAATAGGTGTGTACTTTTTAAACCATATATACAAGGAACCATGCATGACTTCCTATCTAACATAAGAACTATAAATGAATGAATTATTGACTGGTCATGGAAAATGGTGTTTTAATACATTTAGGATGGATCTAAATACATTTTGTCAATCATGCACGGTTTTGGAAAACAATTATAGTTTAAGGCCTTCTGATGGGATGTTAATTTTGGAGAAAGTGGGTTTATTTGTATATGTCCTAAGTAAAGGTGCCCTTAATAGAGATACCCAAGAGTGCTTTCAACATTTTGGTGAAAATGTAAGTAGATTTTTTAAAGAAGTTTTGAGTGCTATGTATGGATTTTCAAAGAATATACTCGTACCAAAAGATCCCAAATTTAAGGAGATTCTACTACAAATTGCCAATGATGCTAGATATATTCCACATTTTAAGGTAATTGAATATGTTCCCCATCCCCCTTCATTATATTTTTTTTGTTGAAAATGGTTATTTTATCATCTTATAATTATTGTTTTATATTAGGATTGCATTGAAACTATTGATGATACACATATAGTGGTAGTTGTTGTTGAGGAGGATCAAATGCGATATAGAGGATGGAAAGGAATAACGACTACAAATCTATTGGCAATATGTGGCTTTGACTCACTATTCACGTATGTTTTAGCAGTTTGGGAGGAATCAATACATGATTATCATATTTTCCTTGAAACAATTGGTAATTCTAGACTCAAATTTCCAAAACTACCAATAGGTTATTTTAAGATTTGTAGGATTCGCTATTCATGATTTAGACTTTTTATGACATCATTCATACTAATTATATTGCCTCCATAGACACTCAAGTAAATATTATTTGGTTGACAAAGGCTATCCGGAAAGATAAAGATATTTGATACCTTATCCAAAGTCAAGGTTTCATCAATTCGAGTTTCAAGGTGCAAATCCAAAAAGATCTCGAGAAGTTTTTAATCGAGCCCATTCATTATTGAGAAGTTATATTGAGAGGGCTTTCAGTATTCTTAAAGCTCGACGAAAGATATTAGAGAAAATGCCTAAGTATTCATTAGTGGATCAAAATAGAATAATTTGTGTGGCTTTTGCATTGTATAACTATATAAGAAGGAGCATAATTGGAGACCTAACTTTTAACATAATTGATCAAGATCCTAAATTTATACCCCGTAAATGTATTTGAAGATGTTGAAGTTAACTCCACACAAGAAAGTTGTTAAGTCAAGAGGACTTCACTTCTATTAATTTTGATGACAATCAAATAATAAAAATCTTAGAAATGTATTAACTGTTTTGATAAATTTGTTAAGTGTGTAGAAAAATGTAAGTAACACTTAGTCAACGCTAGACGAAGCGCTACAACAGACGAAGCGCTATACCAGACGAAGTGCTATACTAAACGAAGTGTAACAACAGACGAAGCGCTACACCAAATGAAGCGTAACACCAGACGAAGCGTGACACCAGACGAAGCACAACACCAGATGAAGCATGACACCAGACGAAGCGCAACACCAGACGAAGCGCAATAACAAACGAAGCTAAATAACATACAAAACATAGTAAAAGAAGAAGCATTATTCCAGACGATACAAAAGGAAGATATTCTAGAACGCCAGATAGTTAGTTAGTTGGAGTTCGTTACATGACTCAACTAATGACCGTTTCTAAAAGATTCAAGAAGTAGTTTTCAAGAAGACAGTTGGAGGCTTAGGCTATAAATACTAGTTTTAGTCGAAGACTAAAATAAAAATGCTTTTACATTAGCAAAAACTCTATATTCAAAGTGTGAAAGAAGTAAACAAATACATCTGTAACCTAAATCTTAAAAATACTTTTCCTATAGAGAGAAAGGAAGGTTAGAGCCTGGAGAGGCTAGAGCCTGGAGAGGCTAATATAGTTGATTAAGAATACTTTGTGAGAGAGACTTGAAGAGGCTCTGCAAGTATAGAAAGAATACTTGTAAAGTTGGAAGAGTATAGTGAAATCTCAGACTAACTCTGAGGACTGGATGTAGCCCAAAATTTGGGATGAATCAGTATAAAATCGTAGCATCTATTCTCTAACCCTTATCTTTTAATTTTTTTATTGTTAGACGAGTAGATAATATTACTTACGATTGTATTGCTTATCAACTTTAGCAAAGTATTTTAGTAATCATTTGAATTTTTGTAAAGAAATTTAAGAAGTCTCAAAAGATTATTATTTTCGAAATAAATTATACAATTCAATCTCTCTTCTTGTGTAGTTTACATATCATATCGGATTTCTCTATTAACAAGTGATTTACTTTAGTTGGTATCAGAGCAAGGTTTCCAAGAAACACTATCACAAAGTGAGGACAAAGATCTATGGCTGAATCACATGTTTTTATAGCTAAAGGTGCCTCGATTACAAGACTTCCCGCATTCAATGGTGAGGCATTAGTGGAAGGACAAGTTGTGGCTCTTCATAGAATCCACACATATTGATCTTTGGGATATCATTGATATTGGTCCATATACACGAACAGATGATGAAGGCAATATCATCTCTCATGACAAATGGTCAGCCAATCAGAAAGCTTAATTTCAGTTGAATTTAAAGGCCAGTTCTTTCTAAGTTGTGCCTTAAGCAGAAGTGAATATGCCAAGGTTCATGGATGCGTATCTACAAAGGAGATGTGGGACATATTAGCCATTGCATATGAAGGTACAAATCAAATGAAATAGTCCAAGATCAGTACTCTTGTTCATTAGTATGAGATGTTCAAGATGAAAGATGAGGAGACTATTGGTCAGATGTTTGGAGGATTTCAAACAATTGTTAATAGACTTAAAGCTCTTGGGAGAATCTACGATAATCAAGAACATGTCAGAAAGATTCTCAAAAGTATACCTAAAAGATGGAGACCCAAGGTTACAGCAATACAAGAGGCTAAGTACTTAAGCCAGTTGAAGCTAGATGAATTGCTTGGTTCACTGAAGATACATGAAGTAGAGCTTGATGCAGAAGATAAACCTAGAAGAAATAAGTTTATCACATTAAAGGTTAGTCAGAAGAATCAAAAGAACCAAAAAATTAGAAGCACATCTTCAGAAGAAATCAAGAATGATGATGCCAGTGAATCTGATAAAGATTCAAGTGAAGATGATGATGAACTATCCTTCATTTCAAGAAAGATTAGGAGGATGTGCAAAAAGAAAGCAAAAAGAAATAAAGACTTTTCTTTTAAGAAGAATAGCAAAGACAAAGCCAAGAATTAAAAAACGTTTATCATCTGCTATAAGTGCAACAAACCAGGATATTATAAGTTTGAATGTCCACTGCTCAAAAGAAAATAGAAAAAATGTAAAGAAAACAAAAAAAGCATGATGGCAACATGGGAAGATTTGAACTCATCCGAATCTGACTCCGATTCAGAAGCATCAGAATAAGCAAATATATTTTAGTAGCTAAAAAATGCGACGATAAGGTAACTTCTAACTTTAATGATCTTCAAAAGGCATATTTAGAATTGTTAGAAGAATCGTATGCTATATTAAAGCAATATAGGGTTCTAAAAAAGAAATTTGTTGAAAGCTTGAAGAACACAGAAGTGTTAGAGAAAAAAACGTCTTCCTTAAGAAACAAGTAGAAGATATGAAAAAGAAAGTTATTATAGATAGATATGAGGAGATTAATCAATTGAAAAAAAGGATTAATAGTTTTTCAGCAGATTTATCAAAATTTACTGAAAGTACTAAAAGGATGAATGATATGATTGGAAGATATAGACATCCAAAGGATAAGAGTGGTTTAGGGTTTACTAATTATAATGTTCATCATAATAAGAGTTTTGTTCCTATTAGAAAGAAAAAGAAGCAATATTCTTATTATTTGAGGAATTATTGTAAGTCTAACCCCAAAGGACCCAAGAAAATATGGGTACCTAAGAAAGATATAATATATACTGCAGATCTCTCTTATTGGAAAAAGCAGCTAGTACAAATGGTACTTGGATAGTGAATGCTCGCGACACATTACGGGAAGAAGGTCTATGTTCCTAGACCTCCAAAATAAGAAAGGAGGAACAGTAACTTTTGGAGAAAATCGACAAGGCAAAATAATTGGAATCGACAAAATTGGTAACGATTCTTTTATGTCTATTGATAATGTTTTTCTAGATGAAGGATTAAAGCATAATCTAATTAGTGTAAGTCAATTATGTGATTCTAACTTTGAAGTATCCTTTAATCAAAATTCTTATGTAGTCAAAAACAAAGATGGTTCTATATTCTTTTCTGCCAAAAGATGAAACAATCTTTCTATGATTGATTTAGATGTTTTAAAAAGTCAAAATATTTCATATTTTATATTAAAAGACGAAGAAAAATTGATTTGTCATAAAAAGCTAGGTCATGTTAGTTTTAAACATATTTCTAAGTTGGTTAGACATGATTTAGTAAGAGGTTTACCACAAATAAGTTTTAACAGAGATTTCTTTTGTGAGAGTTGTTAAAAAGGAAAACAAATTAAAACATCTTTTTCTTCTAAAAATGTTGTAACCTCATCCAGACCTCTAGAGTTGTTACATATAGATTAGTTTAGTCCTTAGTTCTTAGACCATCAAATAAGTCTGTCATAAGAACCAAATGGGTATTAAAAAATAAACTAGTTAAATCAGGTCATGTAAACCGTAACAAAGCTATATTAGTAGCTCAAAGCTATAATCAACAAGAAGGAGTAGACTATAATGAAACCTATGCTCCTATAGTTAGATTAGAAGCTATTAGGATTTTGCTTGCATATGCTATTTGTCATGATATAAAACTGTTTCAAATGGATGTGAAAAGTTCCTTTTTGAGTGGTTTTATTTATGAAGAAGTTTATGTAAAGCAACCTCTTGGTTTTGAAGATGCTAATAAACCAGATTATGTCTATAGACTTCATAAAGCTTTGTATGGATTAAAATAAGCACCTCATGCTTGGTATGATCGCCTAAGTTCATTTTTTATAGAAAATGACTTTGTTAGAGGACAGGTAGATAAGACCTTGTGTTAGACCCCATTTTCAGAGCCCAAACAATCAGAGACAAAACAGAACCCGTCATCCCATAATGGTGGCATGCCCACAATAGTTGAACATCGAACAATTAAAATTTAGAGAGTCACAAGCCAAAATCCAATCATATTTCATAAATGAATTCTAAAAGAGTTTATACAAGCTCATTTCAAAATAC
>JAOSBK010062606.1:0-15762 GCA_027568895.1 Erythroxylum shatona
CAAACTCTTTTGTTTTATTAATAATAAATATTTTCATTACAAAACTGTAACTGAAGAAGATAAAGTTACATGTAAATGCACTTGCTTTCCAGGGCACTATATTTACATAACTCCAACAATTTTATTATTGGATGCTAGATTTAGTCTTAATAATAAATCTCATTTTAAACTCCTTGAGATTTGGCTTCATTTCTTACTATTGTCTAAAAGGAATCTGAGTGGAGCATGATTGTTCCATGCAAAATTAGAATAAATTTTCTGCCCTAGATTATAGGTATTAGTATAAGGCTAAAGTTATGGCTAGTTTCCCATAGAGCAATCTTGCTCCCTCAGTTTCAACTTTTTTATAGCACTTGATAGTTATAATTATGGTGTCTTCCATTATAAATATCACAATGAATCATTAGTTTTGATTTAGCTACCTAATTCATATTATTTTGTCTCTCGTACTAAGTGTCTGATGTCATCATAAGAAATGATATAGCATTATCCCTTACAGTACACGGTCATCCCCATCCTTCCACTATATTCGGTAGATGTAGCAACAAATACCCAAATATTAAAATTTGGTAACAAACACAAAATCACGAAAGTGAAATCTATAAATAAATAAATACAAAAAGAAAAGAAAAATTACCTATATTTATAAAATTAGATAACCCATAAGGAAAAGAAAAAAATGATTAAATTAGTAAAATAAGGATTTTATAATATTATAGTCCCTAAAAATATAGCTAAAACTTGGTATGATAAATAGAAACAAAAAATAAAAATATTACTAAAGATTTACTAGGCAAGTGGACCTTATATTATAATTTAGGTGAGTTTAGTGTCAATCTCACAAGGACTATAACTATTAATACTAACCACCACCTTATAAACTAATTTAAATAAATGAGTGATGAAGTTAAAGAAAATGTTTAGCTAAGCTAACCTAAAAATAAGAAATAAACAAATCAAAGTGATAAATAAGAATAAACAACAAATTTATGAATAATATCTAGATGATAATCTCTTTAAAACTTTCTCTTAATTCAATGATTAATTATAGTTTCTTATTCAAAAGTTGCACTATACTTTCTATTAGGACATATAGGTCCTATTCTTAAGTATTTTGACTAAAATTTGCTCTCAAGTTAAAGCCCTTAAGAAATGCATTAATTTTCTTTATAAATTCATATGATAGATGTCACTCTAAATTAGAAAGCTATATCTAGGATTCTATGCAACCATTATTATTCATACTATGATCTACTCACATAAATAACATCTTTTGTAATTTAAAATTGAACTTTTGGTGTTTGCTAAATCAACTCAATATAATAAATAAATATGAAATATTTTGAACAAAATTAGATATTTTCATCAAACAAAGAATTAATTTTAAAAAACAATTCTATCACTCAATCTAGGTCTATATCCTAATTAGTTTACAATTGAATAAAGAAATTCAATAATAAACAAGAAAGAACATAATAAATAAGAATAAATTCTCATAGAGTCTTGATGTTCTTGATAAATCATTATAAATCTTCTTGTTAAGTCAAAATGACTTTACGATTAATAATTTGATGAAGAAAAAATAATAATGCAGAAGAAAATGAGACGGAAGCCAAAAATGAGATTGTTAGAACCCTACCCTGGTGAGTCACATGTCCGACGTCCTACGTGACATCTGGACGTGCATCCCACGAGGGAGGAATTCCCCACCAGGTCAAACCACAAAAATGAACTTATTTTACTCACCTCCGAACAGACCTTGAAAATTTCACCCTAATTTCCCTCCTGAAATTGAAATTCTTAGGGCCCAAATTGAAATCCGATTTCTAAGCTAAAAAGAAAATTTCATGTCTCTAGATTAATTAGAACCAACAATCACCTCAATCGGATCTCTCTAGATCGAGAAATCACCAAAGTACGGAAGCATGTTCAATATTTCCATCCAATTGTCTCATTTTGATTTAATCCATAAATTTCAACTTAAACCCGAAAGCTCTAGATTGTCATGGAAGGGTAGAGAATTTTCTTAGAAAACCAATGCTTCAAAAATCGAGTAAATCGAAGGTCAAACGAAAAAGTTATAAGCTATGAAGTGGAAGGAGGTTGAATTTGGAAAGAAAAGAAAATCAGAAAATAAATTAAGAAAAAAACTTTAAAATTAAAAAGGACCAGCGTCGCACTCTGCAGGTCACGAGGCGAGCTTTGGAGAAAAACGCTCACCTCGCGATCGCGAGTGGCCAGCTTGGCCACTCCAAATCGCATCGCCTTGCGACCTCGAGGTCGTGAGGCCTCGCAATCATGAGGCGAGCACTGAAAGCGCTCGCTCGCGATCGCGAGCACGCTTGCGATCGCGAGTGGCCAGCTTGGCCACTCCAAATCGCACCTGAAATTTTGAAAATTCATAACTTTTTACACCGAATTCTAAAATTCGAAAATTTTGTATCAATAAAAAGTTAAAAGGAAGCTCTACAACTTCCATGAAGGATTTAAAAACCGCTTTAGCCTCTAAAGGAATCAAAAACCCCTTCAAAGTGACTGCTTAAATTAAAATTATCCTATACAGTGACAAAACTTCTAAAAATCATATCTTTCAACGCAATGGCCCAAAAATGTCACATTTTATATCAATGGAAAGAATAAAAGACAATATACAACTTTCATGAAGGATGCATAAATCAATTTAGTCTCTAAGGGAGGTAAAAACTCTTTCAAACCTACTACCTATAAAATGACATTTCAAACAGTAACTATATTTTTCCAAACCTTATAACTTCTTACTCCTAAGCCCAAAAATGACATATTATACATCAATGAAAAGATCAAAACCTAAACTACAATCTTCAAGAAGACCTTTTGGTCAAATTCTAACTCTATGAGGGACAAAACTTCACTCAAAGTTTCTGCCCACAGATTTCATTTTGACAGCACCTCCCCCAAACTTCAACAATCCATATCTTTAAAACATCAACCAATTTTCCAGCACCTGCATCACACTTCAATATCCACATCCTTCAACTCCCAAATCCAAACACAATACACAATACCCCATTTTAAAGCTATGCAAATCCTCTATAATTCTCAAGGAGGCTACCAAATCCAGAAATTGTCTCAAAAAGGAAAAACATTACAATAAACACCATTCTACTCATTAGACGAGGCCATGTTCAACATCATACTACATCATCTTTTTATCAAACATATGCAAAACACAAAAAAACTCAAATGTCTTTCATTAACATCATAACATAAGTTCTTACAAAGCTTTAGTGGGCATTCTTAGCCCAAATACATGAAAGTTTCAAAAAGTCAATTTACAAAGAAAGATCACGTGAATAATTCACCACAAATTCCTCATTTAATTTTCATTTGATAATTTGAAATTCCTATAAAAGATCGAGGTCTAACACTTATGGCATCTCTTGATTCACTATTCTGGAATATATTATAATTACATTACTTAACGTATGCATATATTTTATACTATAGATGCATCTATAGATCACTATTACTATTCTATGATCTATGGTTATACATAAGTGGAGTAATAATATGTGCTTTTATTCAAGTAATACACTCCTATTAGGCACTAGCATAATTTCTGATTGCAATCGTCTTATGGATATCAATGTGGATATGCATAAGACGATGATGCTATAATCTGCATTTGTAACCTAGAATAGTAGTATCTCCTTATTGTTATAATAACTATTATGACAATAATATATAACCGAGAATTATATTTATGTTATGGTTATTGTAACAATCCTTATAAGAAGAGTTATGTCCTTAATAGGAGATCTGCACTTCGTCTTATATTGCTGCGCATAATATATATTATACCAGATATTGGTCATACACTAGCAGGTATTGATGAACATATACAATCGTAAAAATACTATTAAAATAGGACTATTATAATAAGTATCTAAAGTAATACTTATTATAATGCTATATTATAACACAATTTTTGCATTGGAAGTACTCTGGATGTGGTATCTAAATGTAATATTGCTTACATGTAACAATAACCTTTGTTACATGCAATGGTTGTACATGGATACGTATTGTATATGATAATAGTGCTATAATCAATGCATGTACCATTTATTGTATCTACGTATTGCTATATCTTATCATTATTATACATGATAGGAACATTTTTTAGTATCACTGCTATATCTCTGGTATGTTATAAGTAAAGATGTTACATAGGTATTATCCATGTGTAACACTTGTATAGTATGGAGAATAACCATTTGTATATTGAAATAGTTAGTTACGGTATAACTATGTAATCTACTCCATGTATATCATATGTTATACCATTACAATAAATAACATATATTGTAATCATCTTACTTTTTATATCATTATAACACGATCAATAGCCCATTACTTACCATTATTATCATATAATCATTATATGATATACCATTGTATTAAATTGTAACACTCCTATTAAGACTGAGATAAAAGTACTCTTGTCTTATATAACACCCTCTTGAGTATAAACCTAATGCTATTGTTTATACTACTCCAAAGTATGTTAATTGTATACCAATTTATACAAGTGTAAACAATTACTGCAGATTTATAAAGGTTATTAACCTTTACTACCCATCATCCTACAATGAATATCTAAATATGGTAAAATTAACATTGTGAGTAATATAATTAACAACTATTTTATTCTAGTACTCAAGAGTTTTTAATACTTGTTATAATTAACAAGAGTATTTTATAAGCGACATAAGAACACTTTTTTCATATGTTATCATAAGGGTGTTGTCTTACTTGTAATATGCCTAATAGGAGTGGATGTGTAAATTATGATAATGCTTATAAACTATAAGCATAAACTATGGTACCATCATTGTCTTATGTATATCCATATTGATACAACACCCTCTTGAGTATGTTTGGAACGTATTGTAATAATCGTAGAAATACCTACAACTGCAATAGCATTATGTGTATAAGGATAATAACCTATGTTACTCACTTGTCCATCCAATTGTAGACGAATGAAATATATTAGGGGCCATGGTATCATATATAAGTGTCATATGTACTACATACAATATCATATTATATTTTTATAATATGATAGTCTGGACATACAATGCTCATCCAATTTGACATCTATGAGTAAATATATACATGATAATTTATAAGTGACCAATAAATTGTAATAAATTGGATGTGTATTAATTTATGATAATACACATCCAATTTATTACAATTTATTGGTCACTTATATTCCAATATGATAAAATATAGTAGCAATACCATTGTAATGCAAAGATTAGATGTTATTGTAAGCATCTGTGAGCAATAACATCTACTCTTTGCATATTGTTTAGGTACCATATATTCATACATGTAATAGTAGTGAGTATTATTACATCTAGGAACGTATTATATGTTCCAAATGGGGCATATAATATCCAATAAATGGACTTAATTCAATACATATTTATAATAATAGTGTACCATTAAGTATATTTAAAAATCTCTAGTATTTATATATGGTATTATATAATACTTTGGTATTACTATGGGTGACGTATCTTTGGACAGTTTATATGTAATGGATACAAGTGTTACCATTACATAGGTCAATAACTATTAGCATTTGTTTCTTTAGAATATATATGTATACCTTAACATCTATAGACAATGCAAGATATTTCATTTACTTGACTTAGGTACATTGTAAAGATATATCTTAATATTACAAGTACGATATATTTACTTATAACTATGCTAGTAAGGGATCCGTGCTATATTGTAGTATATAGATGACATACATGTAAAGTAGCACCTATGTATTGGTGCAGACTAGTACTATTATGTTATTAATATCCGTTACCATGCCTATATCTATATATAAGTTACACGATAATCCTAATTCATGTATAATATCCCTACATAACTTATAATAGACATCTATTTACACATATCAATAAGTCATGTCTATCCGTGTATGTCAATACTATTATAATATACCTACATAACTTATTATCCAGAGTTAATAATAGACATGCATCTGCTCTTTACCTACTATAGTAGTATTCCCACACAGTACAAACTATCCATGCCCATTAGACAATAATTACGTTCTATTAGGGATATACAATGGCATAGGTTATCCAAATGGTTATCTCATACTAATGCATAATATGGGTTATATGACCTATGGGCTATACACTGTACTATGCCATTAAGTAAACTATTGACATACAATAATATGTGTACATACCTTTTTGGACTTTTTTTATAGTTTATGTTACTATCGTTATACTCTTTATAGTTTGTATGTTGTATAACCCATATTAAACATAATAGATGGTATATAACCCATATTATGCATTAGGAGTGGTTCTTTACTAAACCATATTATGTTCAAATCAGTGCATATACTAATTTGAACATAATGGTTAAGGCCATGACAATAGATGATGTCCTTAACCTACAGTGTACCATTTATGCAAACAAATATCAATATATGCATAAGTGAACGTATGTATATATTGATATTTGTAGTGTACTTATATCCATAATCTATGCATATTCACAAACTATATACAACTACTTTGCATATAATCTTTCAACAATATCAGTCAAGTATTGGATAATATTACTCCATTTATGCATATCCACTTATGGGTAGGTGGGTAGTTCAGACTATTCTAGCATTTATTGTTAATAGTATAGACCCTACACACTCTTTAGTAGGGTCTATCCAATACCATAACATTTTCTATAGGTCACCCAAAAATTGGGTTAATTTTTCCAACAAAAGTATTTATTGAGTTATAACTACTTTGCAACAGAAAACAATATTACTAAATTGGTTAGGAGGGGGGTTTTGGTTCTTTAAGAAAACTAAAAAAAATTAACTAATTGTAAGAGAAGTGTGTAAAAACGTATTTTTGGATTTTTGGGAATAAGAATTTGAAAGTTACAAAGCAATGATCAAATGTGATAAAATCCTCTTGAAAAATGGGATTTGGCTATCATAGTTCAAAATAAATCTTAGTGGGAGTGAAAATCACTAAGTTTTCAAATGATAAACCTTAAAGAACTCTTTAAGTCTAAGGTTTTAATCAATGAATTCCATTTCTTAAACCTTGTTGAATGCATCTTAGTGTATGCAATGGGTAAGCAAGTGGTCAATTTGGGATCTAGCATCATCTCAATATCAAACACAACTAGGTAGATAAAATAGAATTAACAAAATCACAAAAAGACATATATGAGACTTCATATATTCAAGCTCCAAGTTCTGCATCAATAAACCCAATAACATAATAAATGTTCAACACTTGATTAAACTATAACCAAGAAAATCCAACTACAAAGAATAAATCCTAAGGAGTTCATAACAATATAGCTAACATGAGAAAACTACTCCCCTTTGAAGCCCATTGAACTCAAGCCATTGTTACATCTTTAAGAGCAATAGGTGCTTAGCCAAAACAACTAGAAACCCACCAATAGCATCCATGGCAGCAGCTGACGATGACAGAGTTGGTGATGAAGAGGGAAGAAAGTGATGAATGATGGTCGAAGTTGAGAGTAAGAGCCGAGAGTGTGAATAGGTTGTATATGTCTTGTTGTTGTCAACTCTTAACCTAATTTGGTAGGTTTTTTAATAAAGGATGATTGGATTGGGTCACACAGTGGGTGATTTTTTCAAAAATGATTTGGGTTTTGAAGGTTCGCCGCTGCAACAGATAAGTTCATCGCGGTGAACATTTTTGGAAAGGTTTTGCTTCATTGCTGGTTTCTTCGCCTTGGCTAAGATTAATTCTTTTGCCTGAATTCCTTTGTATTTCATCCTGAATTCCTTTGTATTTCACCGTGACGACAAATCTATTTTCCCGCAGTGAACTTCCTGTTGCACTTGTTCTCTTGTTGACTTCACTTCAGCCTTCATTGACTCTACATCTTCTTCTTGTGTCCCTTCTCCTTGAGGTTCCTACAATGAACAATGGTAGTTTGCAGTATCAATTATTCTCAGAAAATTAATTAGTGCAATTAATACTAATTTGTGATAATTTTTACTATGAAACTACATAAAATAAAAGTACACACTAAAGAGTCAATTTAAGCACAAAATCTCGAAATGGGAGTCAAAAAGTGAAGTAAAAGTCATGAAAATGTCGTCAATTTATATAATAAACTTGGGGTTGATTAAATTCTCTCCACACTTAGACCTTTGTACTCCTAGATAAAGTTTATGAGAATCAAAGAGACACAAGTGCAAAAGAAAAATTCCGACCATGCTTAAAATAAAAGTAGAAAATTGGCAAAAATCACTTTCTTAGAAATCAATTAAAGCATACTGAAATAATGCTAAGAAAATAAACACTATAAGAATTTAATCCAAGAGATTGAGCGAAAGAGATTTCACTCAAGGTAAGGTGTTTGATCTCATCTTACTTGTTTTTGGGATCATTTCACTATAAAATCTACTTAGTCCATTCTCTACCATAAGCTTGTAATAGTTCAACTTCTTTGCGATAAGAATTATAATTTCGAAAATCAAGAGGACTTTTCAAGGTTGTAACGCACGGAAGGATAGATGAAATGGATGGAATGGACGAAAGAAGAAACAAGTATGAGTACATGCACCAAAATTATGAAATAGATGTCATCAGTAAGACAATATTTACACAAATGACAACAAAATTATTTCTTAACCCCTGTTTTTATGCGAAGAGAACATGTAAATATATTTTCTTTTGGAAATTGTTCTCTTTCTTTCTTTTCTCTTTTGTTTTTTCATTGACTTTTCCAATAACCAATTTCTTGACATAATTAGAAGAAAATGTGAAATAAACTATTGACACCATATAAAGATGTGCGCATGTGCTCATAAATTATGGCTCAAGAGGCCAGCAATGGATAGGTGTTTATGGGATTGTGTTTAGGTCAACAGGGTGTTAAAAGAATGCCTCTATCATGTTAACAAAATTCTAGTTCATTAAGATTTGGTTAAGAATTGAAACAAGTTCTAGAGAGATATGAAATAAGCAGATACACACAAAAAATGAAAAATTCAGGCCCAAATATCCTTCCAACAAGGTTAATATCTCAATGAACAATCTCAAGGTTTAAAAATATAAAGTGCTACTTTGTCAGCATACCCTCACTTACTTTGTGCTGAAAACATTGAAAATGAAATTAGCCAAAACCGACTATCATTTAAAGAATGGGAGGTATTTTCAGAAATACAAGGATCAGTTTGAAACTTATAAAATCTTTGAGATACAAAAGTAACAGGAATCTAATTAGGGAGAATTGTTGAACTGTTCACCACACATATCACCAATTATATCATGAGAAAGTCTATTTTGTTCCCTCACAATAAATTTTTCATGTACCACATCTTATTGAACATGAAATGAAAGTGTAGCACATTTGATACACAACTACTTTTAGCACATATAATAAATATAACGTGAGGTGTGCACCTAGGTATACTATACTTATTGTATTATACTGTACCTCGTACTATTTTGTGTGATAGATTTGGCACTACTATTTTCTATGTTAAAAGATTATTGTGAGGGTACAGTGTCTCATTTATTATACCATTTGCTACCTTGTCTTATTTTGATGACCTCTTTATTATTGTTATAAGAGTCAAAGAAACACAAGTGTAAAAGAAAAATTCTGACCATGCTTAAAACAATAATAAGAAATTGGCAAAAATCACTTTATCAGAAATGAACCAAAGCAAACTGAAAGAGTGTTAAGAAAATAAATATTATAAGAGTTTAATCCAAGAGATCGAACAAAAGAGATTTCACTCAAATTAAGGTGTTTGCTCTCATCTCACTTGTGTTTAGAGATATTTTCACTCTAAAATCCACTTAGTCCATTCTCTACCATAAGCTTGTAACAGTCCTACTTCTCTACTACAAGAACTATAATTTCAAAAATCAAGAGGACTTTTTAAGGTTGTAATGCACAGAAGGCTAGATGAAATGGATGGAATGGACAAAGGAAGAAAAAAGTATGAGTACATGCATTACAATTATGAAATAGATGTCAATAGTAAGACAATGTTACACAAATGATAACCTCTTTTTTCTTTTTTCTTTTTTTCTTCTTTTTAAGAACATAAATATAACACATACATATAAAAATATATTTGTTGCTTTTTTAATTTTTCTCTTTTTCTTTCTTTTCTTTTTTTAGAACACATATGTAGAAATTTTTTTATATGAGATAACTAGTAGAAAATGCAAAATAACCTATTGACACCATATAAAGATGCGTGCATGTACTCAAAAATTATAGCTCAAGGGGCTAGCAATGGATAAGTGTTTATGGGATTATGTTTGCGTCAAAGGGTTTTGAAAGAATACCTCTATCATGTTAACAAAATTATAGTTCACAAAGCTTTGATTAAGAATTGAAACAAGTTCAAGAGAGATATGAAATAAGCAAATGCACACAAGAATTGAAAAATTTAGGCCCAAATATCCTTCCAACAAGGGTAATATGTCAATGAACAGTCTCAAGTCTTAAAAACATAAAGTGCTACTTTGTCAGCATGCCTTCACTCGCTTTGTGTTGAAAACATTGAAAATAAAATTAGCCAAATCTGTCTATCATTTAAAGAATGGTAAGTATTTTCAAAAGCTCAAGAGTCACTTTTGAAACTTATAAATTCTTTGACAAACAAAAGTGAAAAGAGTCGATTGAGGAAGAATTGTTAAATTAAGGCAGATTTCTTAAAATAAATTGGTCTTGCAACAGTGTGGCGCCGCGACAAAAAATTAGTTCGCCGCGGCGAACGTGTCAAGCGCAATCACTGCCGCAACGAAGAATGAAGCTCGCCGCGACAAAAAATGTGTATTTGGCCACGGCGAAGGCACAGTACACCACGTCGAAAAATGGCAGAAACTCAGTTGCCACAGTCACCCAGTTTAAAATTTTGACAGTATGCATAATTGACTAACACAAATATACAAATGGTAAAAATGGAGCACAAACAAAAGGTGTAAGATGGGAAAAACTCTCCCATACTGAAATAACACATTGTCCTCAATGAAAAAGAACAAGTAACAGAATTTTGCAATAGAGGGATAATTGAAAGTGCCATAAGAACAAAGTGGAAGGACAAAAAGAATTTTATAGATTAATGGGTGGCAAAAAGTTGGATTGTATAAAAGAAACTGAGTATCCAACTAATGAACTAAAACAAAACTTACAACAAAAAGAAAGTACAAAAGGAAGCATTCGAACTAATCCATAGTATGATCCTCCGCAGCGTCCGAAGGGGAGGCCCCAAATATGCTGGTACCAGCAAGGGTGTCATCTTCCTAAGAAGGAAGCGGGAAATGCAGGTGCGTGGCAATCAAAGCGTCCATCCACCGACGATATCGACGATATCGACGATATCGACGATCTTGCTCCTGTCGGGCTACCACATAGAGAAGGGTCTCCTATAGAGCATCCACTCGGTGGGCGAGTGCCTGTAAGGTGATCAGCTCAGTAGGCATCGGAGTGGGAGGAGCGTCCTCGCTAGGCAAGGCCTTGGTATTTGGAGCAACAACATCGGGAAAGGATGTGGACTCGGAAGGGGGTGGGGGTGAGAAGGGAAGGGATCGAGGAGGAGGCTGTAAGTGGGGTTGTTTAAGACGCACATAACGAAACAAAGGTGCCAGATCAAAATAGCTGTCATTATCATATTTCAGGACGTTATGGGCTTGGAATATGTCGGTAATGAGCTGAGGAAAGATGATAGAGTGGGTGAGTTTGGCGATGGTAATGGAATCATGAAGGGCGGAGGCAATGGCGTTTGCTATGTCGACCGGGCGACCGGTCATAAGGAGGTACAAATAAAGGGCTTGTTGTTTGGTAATGTATGCCAGGTGGGAGGTGGGAAGGATGTTGTTGCATACTAGGTGGATCTAAGGATGGGCCTCAGGGTGGAGATCAAAACGCTTAAGATAACGTTAATAAATTCTGAGTTGATGCCATTCGGCACCCTTAGGACAGAGGGTACGAAGGACATCGTCCCAGGGGTAGTGATGGATGAGCTGCTTGTAGTGGCAGTAGAAGATGGGGGGCAGGTTATAATATTCTCGGATAGCGGCTATGGTGAAAGCAGTGGGGACAATGACCTCCTAGAAATTAATTTCCAAGGTGTCATGAAAGTGGGCATAAGTGTAGAAATGATGAATGAATTTGTCATTTCCCTAGTCCCTAGGGTGAACTAATCCTGTTAACTGAGAATTTACAATTTGGCGGATAAAAGGATTATTATGAGGAGTCAAGGGAAAGGAGTGCTCCTTAAGGATCGACCTAGCGTCAATCTTCTCAGCTAAGTTGGTATACTCAGGATCAGCTGGCTGAGAAGAAGGAGTGAAGGAGTGGGATGGATGGGAGGATAGGGAGAAATCGGAGGAAGAGGGAGAAGAATGGCAGGAAGTGTTCTTAGTTCGAGGCATTTTCCTGTAAAAACAAGAAAAATAAACACAAGGATTAAACAAATTCACTAAAACATCAAAATCTGAAAATTCGCTACGGCGAAATAGGTCTGCCGCCGCTGAAAAAACTATACTTGCCACGCTACGATGAAACAGGTATGTCACCGCGGCGAAGAATGCCAGTCTGCCACGCCACGACGAAAGAAGCGTCTTCACCGCAGCGAACTAACCCTAATCGACAGAAGCATAAGAGGATGAAACCGAAATGAAAAAGAGAAAACTTACAAAGAGAGGCAAGGAAGATACAAACACAAATGACGCACGAGGACTAGTGGAAGGAAGATGACCACGAAGGGAAAGAAGGCGCTAGGTAGCTTGGATTTACCGTGGAAAATTGTGAATGGAATAGATGAAAAGGAGAGGGAAAGAAGGGGTCGGTAGGTGTAGAAGAAGCGAGAAGTGAAATGACGAAAAAGACAAAGGACATATGAAAGATCAAAAAAACATTAAGGGTAAAAGAGAAATTTCAAGAGGGAAGTTTCACGCAAAAGGCTCTCTCGTCGTGACGAAGGTATTCGCCGGGGCAAAAGAATTAATGTACGCCGCGGCAAGGACTATATACCATTGTTCACTGCGGCAAAGAAATTGATTCACGCCGTGGCGTAGATTTCCCGAAGCACAAAAGAGAAAAGACATGAAAAATTATAAGGGATACTCATCTCATTTACAAGTCCTTAACCAGTTCAATACAACATGCAACCCACCATCTACACCAATTTCCTTGATCATGAGAGATGTGTCATGTATCCATTAAAATGTAGAATTTAAAAGGGAGGATGAATTATTGAAACAAAACAACTAAAGCTAAATCCTACTAAAAACTAAACCGAATTCTACTGATTAAGTTCCTCCCCCACACTTAGCCAACATACTCATGCATAATAATGTCATCTCATTTTCAATCAATATGCAGAAGTACATTGTAAGTGAAAGAAGAGAAACAACCTGTTATTTAAGGTGGGTCCTTCAGCTCCTGTGGGACGTTTTGCTCATAAGTATGCTGTGGTGAGGTAACTCGACTACCTTTCAGTTTCGTGCTATCATCCTCACTCTGTAGTTCACATGAAACATCAGCAGAAAACACTTTCTCCAAGGAATCATCAGTCAATGGGTTCATCGCCTGTTTAAACTCAATGCATGCATCATCAACATCAACATCCAACATGTTCACTCCTAAAAGCGAATAGTCCTCATAGGGGTGTTTCATAGCTTCATACATATTAAAGCTAACTTGTTGATAGCCCACCTCCATGTTGATCTTACCTTCCTTCATACTGATCATGGTACTAGCATTCCTCAAGAATGGTCGCTCTAAAATTAAAGAAGTGTCCTACATAACTTCAGAAGACATATCAAGCACCCAAAAATCCGCTAGAAAAACTAAACCTTTTACCTGGACCAAAATTTCTTCGATAATTCCTACTGGATGCCTAACTGATCTATCAGCCAATTGTAACACAATAGGTGTGGGCTGCAAACTCTTAACCCCTAATGATTGATAGACAGACTTGGGCATCACATTAATTGCCGCCCCCAGATCTAACAAGGATCTTCCTATGGTAACTTTCCTTATTATGCATGGAATGGTGAAAGATCCAGGTTCTTGACACTTGACAGGTATTTGAGGTTTAAACAGGGCTGACACATTTGAACTCACTTGGACTCCCTCATTGGGCCTAAACTTCCTCTTGTTGGTGCACAAATCTTTAAGATACTTAGCATAGGCCGGAACTCTTTTCACTAAATCAAGCAAGGGAACATTAACTTCGACTTTTTCAAACAGATCAATTATATCCTTCTCATGCTTAATTTCATTCATACGCTTTCTTATTAAATATGAATTTGGAAAAGGAAGGTCTTGAAGATTTACCTCCTTACCTTTGGCTTCATGCTTGGTTAATTCCCCATGCTCAGCTTTGTCCTTGGAACTCTCTGAAGTAGCTCCTTGGTCCCTTGATGCAGACTTGCTTTCGTTCAATAAGGACTCTTCCTTGAAACTTTCAGACTTCTTGATTTTCTTTTTTAGTAGTGGCATTTCTTCACTTTCAATCTCCTCATCACATGCTTCTTCTTCTTGATGACTAAACCGTAGTTATTTCCTACTTCGCAAGGCAATTGCATTCAGACTTTTTGGATTCATCATAGTGTTAGAAGGAATTGTTCCACTGCTTCTTGCTTAGTTCTCGTTCAATTTGTTAGACAATTGAGTCACATAATAATTGATATTTTCCGCCTTTGTCTCCCATTGCTCCATTCTCTTTTCTAAAGCATTGAACTGAGCAGCTGTTTTAGAGGAATCCTGCTGGATGAGAGTAACTAATGCATTGAATTGATTGGTGTTAGAATTCCTCTCTTCCTTCATCAAAGTCATCATATTTTGTAGCAATCGATTGGTGTGCTCTTTGGTTAGGACAGTCAGAGCTTGCTGCTGGTTAGGGAATTGGGCAGTGGAAGTGCCAACTCCCACTCCTTGCTGAAATCTGCTTTGAGCTCTACCTTCTTCATTCCTCCAACTAAATCTAGGATTGGACTTCCAACCCTTATTGTAAATGTTGGAGTAAGGGTCCCATTTCTGATTTGTTCTTTTTGGATACACTACTTACACCTCCTCATACTGAACTGGGCAAACACTGGTTATGTGCATTACCAACCACAAGTTTCACAACTGGGTGCGGTAAGATCCATAGAAGATGATGGTCGATGCATATTCATGTTCTTCAATTCTGCAGTGATGAAAGACAATTGTGAAGTGATTATGTTCTCCAATGAGTCAACCTTAGACTCCAGACTCTCCATTTTTTTAGCTTGGGTTGTTAAAGTTCCCAACTCATGCACCCCTCTGGTATCTCTCACACTATACTGTTGATGATTCAGAGCCATCTTCTTGATCAAATCCCATGCTTCCGAAGTTGTAAGATCAATCAAAGAACCTCCTAATGCTGCATCCAACATACCTTTATCTTGACTTTTCAACCCATCGTAAAAGTATTGCACTAACTGCTCATCAGGTATCTGGTGATGGGGGCATCTGGATAGTAGATCTTGTAAACGATTCCAATACTCGTAAAGGGACTCATCATAATCTTGCCAAGCCAAATAAATCTCCTTCCTCATCGATGAAGTCCTGGAAGCTAGAAAATACTTCTCCAAGAAAGCTTTCCTCAAATTGGCCTAACTATGGTAGGCATTCGCCACATGCCTTGGGAGGCTCATGTACCACTCCCGTGCTTTTCCTTCCAGGGACAAATGA
>JAOSBK010062633.1:0-15758 GCA_027568895.1 Erythroxylum shatona
TGAATTGGATTGGAAGGTCTTCTTGAAGATTGTAGTTCATGTTTAGAGTTTTCCATTGGTGTATAATATGTCACTTTGGACCTATGATTAAGAAGTTATAAGGTTTGAAAGAATGCTGTTATTGTTGAAAAGAGTATTGTCCAGGCAGTATATTTGGAAGGGTTTTTCACTTCCTTAGAGACCAAATCTATTTTTGCATCCTTCATGCAAGATGTAGATTATGTTTTATTCTTTCCATTGATGTGTAATAAGCCATTTTTGGGTTTAGGAGTAAGAAGTTATCAGGTTTGGAAAAATTCAGTTACTGTTTAAAGTGTCCTTCTATAGGCAGTAGCTTTGAAAGAGTTTTTACCTCCTTTAAAGACTAAATTGATTTTTTCATTCTTCATGAAACTTGTAAATAGTCTTTTTATCTTTCCATTGATGTAAAATGTGATATTTTTGGGCCATTGAGTAGAAAGATATGATTTTTCAACATTTTGCCATTGTGTAGGATAATTTTTATTTTGGGCAGTAACTTTGAAGTAGCTTTTGAGCCACTTAGAGGAAAAATTTGTTTTTGAATCCTTCATGGAAGTTGTAGAGCTTCCTTTTTTCTTTTTATTGATACCAAATTTTCAAATTTTGGAATTCTGTGTGAAAATTTATTAATTTTAGAAGTTGGTTAGTCAAAGAAAAGGAAAAAGAAGAGAAAAGAAAAAAAATATTTTTCGGAACTCGCGGGCGCCCTTGTGAGGACGAGCGCTCGTGAGGGCGAGGCCCTTGCCTCTCTCGCGCGGGAGGCGATGCCGTTTCCAAGTTTTTGGTTTTATTTTATTTTCTGATTTTTCCTATTTTTTCCAAATTCAACCTCCTCTCACTCTTTTACTTGTAACTTTTTCGTTTGACTTCCGATTTACTCAATTTTTGAAGCATTGGTTTTCTAAAAAAATTTTCTACCCTCTCATGTAAAATCTAAAGCTTTCGGGATTAAGTTGAAATTTACGGATTAAATCAAAGTGAGACAATTGGATGGAAATTTTGAGCATGCTTCCGTACTTTGGTGATTTTTCAATCTCGACAGATCTGATTGGGGTGTTTTCAGTTTTAATCAATCGAGAGTCATGAAATTTTCATTTTAGTTTAGGAATTGGATTTCAAATTGGGCTCTAGGTTTTTAAATTTCATAAGGAAAATTAGGGTGAATCGTTCGAAATCTGTTCGGAAGTAATTGAAATAGGTTCATGTTTAAGGTTTGACGTGGTGGGGAATTCCTCCCTCGTGGGATGCGCGTCTAGATGTCACGTAGGACGTCGGACCCGTGACTCACCAGGGTGGGGTTCCAACAGGTTTAGTATCTTATATGGGCATTTTTGGAAAGATGTATCAAATTACATACATTTTTGACATGTCTTAGCATGCCGCAGCGACTGATCCCTAATCTGAGTCGCATCTATATAAGTCACACGTATAGGCATTTTTTAAGAGTTTGAGTTAATAGAATTAGTGAGAAGAGTGATAAGTTTTCAGAAATTGAGAAAATTGAAAGTTGCAGGGAATTAGAAATGGGAAATCGTATATGGTTAAATATGAAATATAATGAGTCAATGCATTTGTATTGGTGGAATTGAGTATGACAACAATATAGCACTGTGGTGTCTATCCCTGAATGTGATAAAGATATGAATGTATTATCATGAATTGTTTGAGGAAAATAGGGAGACAAGTAGAAATGATGAGATTAAAGTGTACAAGAATAAAAACAAAAATTATTGTGATCTTAAGAAGATGAAATTTGAACTGAAGTGGCTATTTGATTAATATGACACGAGTTACAATCCACCCTAAGAATATATAAGTGAAATTAATCTGTATTAGGAATTAAGTGACTTAAAAAAGAAGAATGAATTAGGTGGATCAGCCCCAAAGGCATGGAATACAATAAGATAGACATAAGAGTTACGTATATTGACACTATAGAGATGTGAACTATGAAGGAAAGGATGAAATGTTTCTAAGAGTATCACATTCCTAAGGTGCGTTTAGATTGAATGTAAGATGTGCTTAGGTTAGGATAAAGAAACAACTAAGATTAAATTGAATTGGTCCAAATAAAGTTATTAAGAGCTGGACTATTGACTTATGAGTTAGTATTACGAACAAAGATGTCTTAGATTCATGCTATGTTGTACATAAATATGCTAAGAAATATCTATATGATCTGATATTGGTGTTATCGATGCAAGAAGTGAAAAATTGTGAGTAATTTGAGATATGTATATATTGAGAAAGTAGTTAAGAAGTTAATGACTAATGGGTGATTGAAAAACTGAGTGAGTCTATTGATTATGATCATTTGGAAGAAATTAATCAAGAGAAAAAGTTACTTAGGAGACTTAGGAAGACATAAGACAACATTACCTTCATTTGTTTGATCACTCAAGTAAGAATTTTGAGGACGAAATTTTTTAAGAGGGGGAGAATTGTTGGACCCCAAAGTTTTCTTAGAAGTTAGAATTGTTTTAAGTAATAAATTTTTGGCTATTATTCATATGTAAAAAAAGAAAAATTCTTGAATTTGAAGTGAAGTAGAAAAGATAGTTATGTACAAGATGGGTTATATGTGAAATGTTGGAAGTTATAAGTTGAAACTTGTTCATTGAGTATGCTTTGATGTTTTAGCCATAACTTTTTCTTTAGTTATATCGAGTTCTAATACAATCCCTAAGAATTTCAATTTTTGGATGGGAGTTTAGCACAAAATATTGTTTCAGTATAAGATTAATTCAAAAATGTTTGGGATATAACTTTCATATTTCTTAACCAAATTGAATAATTTTGGTGTGTTATTAGAAACTTAAGATAATGAGAAATATTTTTCTAGAAGGAAGTGTTATCAAATTCCTTCAATTACCTAATCAGAAACGTCTGTAATTTTTGGAAAGAGTTAGGCATGATTTAAATAATTTTGAGATCTTGCTAGATTAATTATTTTATTTGGAGTTAATTCTTATGTTAATGTTAGTGGGATTTTAAAATATAGTTTAGTTGAATTAAATGGTAAAAGTATATATGTATGAGGGCATTTTGGGAAGATCACTTAAGCATTAAAGTCTTAAGGCTTTGAAGGAAAGGCACATTGGACATTTCTCAATCATTAATGGCATAATTGAAATAAGAAGTGTTGGCTTGCTTTTAAGGAAGAAGCAACAACGTGATTTGAGGATAGAAAAGGAAAGAAGAAACGAAGAGAAGAGAGAAGAAGGAGAGAGTTTCGGTCTTCAGAGGAAAACAAGAAGAAAAGTTAGGTTTTGATTTTTCTTAGTCCTAAAGAGTGATTTGAAGCTATTCAAGAAGGGAAAAAGGAAGAGGAGGATTAGAGCTTCCATTAGAGTTAACAAGCTCACTATTTGGTGAAGATTCAAGGTAAGGTTATTTTAAATCTTTTGGATTTTTGAAAGGAAGGCTTAAGAAATGTATAGGTTTGAGCTTTCTAGGATCAATTTTATGAAGATGTTCCTTTGGGTTCTAAATTGATATTCCTATTGAATGAAAATTTTACCTTTGATAAAGGAAATCAAGGAAGGCAAGAGGAGTAAGGGGAGAGGTCTCTTTGAGCAAGTATAAAGCAAGGAAATTCAAGGTAGTTTTAATGTTTATAATTGGATAATGAGCCATTATGTTTTCTTTTAGTTAAGAGAATAAAATGATTTCCCAATGCTTTATAATTGTGGTAGTTAGTGCTTTTGAATGATTTGTGAAATTGCTACATGTTTTGGTGTATGAATTTTGATGATGGATTGTGCTATGGAAATGATTTTGAAAAGACTTTATGTTTATGAAATTAAGTCTCAGAAATGCATATGAAGTATTTTGTGCTCATGAAATACAAGTTTTCAAAATGTGCCATTTGGGCAATCAGTTTTCAAGTCATGAATTACATGTTATATGAGTTTCGTGTAATCCATTCAAGAATGTCACGTGCACGTTGACCAAGTATAGGCTTCTCCCGCCTGCTCACTAGTGGCATGGAGCTTCTTCATGGACTCCCTCAAGTTTACAACTGCATAGGATCATTATGTGGAATTGTGTAGTTCGTCATGTTTATGGATCTACCCAAACCATTTATGATGTGCTTATGTGTTTATGATTTGTGATAAGTTTGATGAATTCATGATTTATGATATCTATGAATTGCTTGATAAGTTGTGAATTTGAGAAATATGTGTTATATGGATTTCAATGTGAAAATCTTTTTCAATGGAAATAAATATTTCAATGATTTTCGCTTGTTTCTCGTTATAAACTTGTTACCCATGAGCTTTTAAGCTCACCTCCTTTTTTCGTCCTATCTTCAGGTGAAGAGAATGAGATCAAGTAACCAAGAGTCGAGGCATCATTCCAATTTTATAATGTTTTTGTATATTAAGTTAGATTTTTTAAAAATAAGGCTTTAGACGCTTTCAAGAGTTATTTTGGTTTTTGTATCTTTTGTATTTTAGATTTTGATATCAATGGTGTAATGTGGCTTGGAAATGCCATTAAAGTTTTGTAAAACTCCTATTTTATGATGTTAATGAAATATGAATTTGTGTATGGATGATTGTCAAGCTGAAATATGGATTTAGGTATGCATGAGGTGGAGTTGAGATATGAATTAATTAAGGACGAGGTTAAGTTGGAATTAGGTACACTTGAAGAAGTTATCAAATTGAGATGATGAATTTTGAATATAAATTGTTGTTACATATAAGTGAGGTTCATTATGGAAAAGAAAGATAGAAATTATGTTTTGACTTCAGGAGAAAAACTATATAATCTAGGATGAATTTGATAAAGTTGTCTTCATAGAAGTTGTAGCTTGTCTTTCTAGCTTTTCAACGATATAAAATATGCAATTTTTGGATATCAAAGTTGAGAGATATGATCGCTATAAGTCAGAAATGCGACATAGGATGTTTATACCGAATGACTAGAGTAAATGAAGTGATATCACACTAGAATTGTTTGATTTGGGAAGATTATGAGTAAAAGGGATGTTAGAATGGATTTTGGATCCATTGGAGGGGTTTTGGAGGGTGAAAAGTTTCGTTACACCTGAAGGTTACACGGTCAGGCCGTGTATGTTCACACTGGTCGTGTATTCCTGATGTAGAAAAATTTCTAGACCTGAAGGTTACATGGGCTGCCCGTGTAGTTTCACACGACTCTAAATGACAAAATCTCATTTCAAGTTCTTTAAAAAAGTTGTAGATCCAAAAGTCCTCTTCAAAACCGTCCAAAGAATACCTTAATCCGACATCTGTAGTGAAAGTTAAGCCAATTATCCTGAGATAGGTACAACGTGATTGAGGACATGAGCATGGTTGATTCTTTCAGCCATAACTTCACGATCTGACCTTCAAATGAATTGATTCTTGAACCAATAGATTCCTAGTACAGTTTTCTATATCTCCACAGAAATTGGTAGCCTTTGGGGTTCAGTTGAAAAAGAAGGATGAAAAGGAAGTGAGGGGTCCATTAGGAGAGCATGACTAAGCTATGAACATACTTTGGTTTCTTAAGCATATCTTCATCTATAGAGCTTCAATTGAGATGGTTTTTACTTCAAAATACAGTAGATACTAAGAGCTACATTGATTTGAAGAAGTCAAATCGCAATTTTGGTGATTGACTAGTGTGGGCACACCACAATTGTGGTATGATGGCAAATGAGAGTTGTTTGAAGTAACCCTACAGGTTAATAGGCTCACGTTCTCATGACTCCGAATGTTGAGTTCCGAAAACGGGGAGCAACAATGTGGGTGCTTATTAGAGAATAAGTTAAAATAAACATATCTTATATGTTATTCCTAAACTTGTCTCTAAATTCATGTGATCATGAGTTTGTATCAAGGTTGTGTTCTTCACGTTGAAACATGGATTTCCATATTAAAGTTAAGATTTTACTTAGTTGTAATAAATAATGGTGCTTTTATACAAAGAAGTGGTGTAAAAATATATGAAAGTGGTACAAAGTATTCTTTATAATGAGTGAGGGTATTCTTATTTTTAAGGTGGACGTATTACTTATCTATTACTGGTGGTGGTATTTTCTACATATAAGTATGATATTGGATGTATAAAGGTCTAGTATGGTTTTTATTATCAACTTTTACAATAGGAAACTTAAAGAGAGAGAGAGAGAGAGAGAAACAAATGATCCTTCAATTCTCTTTTACTGTTGATAATTTTTAAGAAAATATGAAGTAAAATTAACAAGAAGAAAAAGAAAAGGTTTAAAGAAAATTGTTAAATATTATAGTATTAAAATTTTATCCTTTTAAAGAGTAAATTACTCACATACTCTTTTGAGTATAATTTAATTAAATTTGCCTAAATGGCAAGTAGATGACCAGCTACATGATCGGTTAGCTAAACAAAATACAAGACAACTTAACTCAAATATGGTGAGCACTGTATATATTTATATCTGTCTTGATAAGGGGGAATTCCAATAATTAGTTACTTTGGATGATAGCAAGGATGGTACTTTATTGAACTTGTAGGAACTAGCAAATCGCAGATTACCTCAACATTAAGGTTGGAACCCAGGGAACTATAAGAAGACCAAATTCAAGTGTTGGCTAGACCCTTAATCATATTGATGTTATGAACTCATTTTTTAGTATCACTACAAAGGCACATGATCTAGATAGCCTTAATGATTACTTATATCAAAAGACATGCTGCCTTTTTTAATCAGCGAGACTCATAGCACTTAATAATTGTACAAAAACTACTATGAAAAGTGTGCTCGTGATTGCATACTAAATATGTATTTTCTAAAAAGCTTTAGGATAGTTTTTAGAAAATTTTTACAATTAACTCCTTGTGCTTTTAATTTCCCAGCAATTTTCACCAAGTAAATTAGTTCATGTTTCTGTAATTCTCATTGTTGATCGATGTAAAACTTATCAGGCGATTTAAAGAGGCAAAGGGCTAAGGAGATGTGTTGAGAATGAAAGTACTTGTTAGTCTGCGAACTTATTTTGGACACCTTCTCCTTTAAATATCAAAGAAAGAAAGATGAAAATTGGTTTTAAGATTTCTATTAGACAAAGGCACGGCTAACTTGTAAGCACCGTTGTTCAGTTCCAAAGCATTGCTTCTGCTTCTTTATCTCTCCTATTAAGTCTCAGCGTCCAGTCTGAACAAATACAGAAAACTCATCAAACTAAATAAGGAACGCCTAAGAAAGAAGGAAAGAAAAAAAATTGAGGAATTTCTTTTTTCCTATTTTGGAACCTGTAATCAAAGAAAATAAAGAGGATAAGAACTAAAGGAAGAAACAGGGGAAGAATGCACATAGCCTAACACTGCCTACAAAATATTTGGAAGCTGAGAATCTAATCTCTGCTGCAGCTCCTTAATCTTCTTTGAAAGCTCAATCTTTTGTTCTTTGTGGCACAGCAACATGTACTCTTTCCCTTCCAACAATTCCCCCAATTCTTGGACTTCATTCTTCAACGAGTCTTCTGCTTGCTCATAATTGTCCTCATCAACATAACCATTTGCATGGCCATTTCTCATTTCGGACGGCCATCTTGTTACATTTGAGGGCTTCTACTTAGTTACCCAGTGATCAGCAATTGCCTTCCCCAGCCTCTGGATTTCTCCCTCTGAAGCCAACAAATCCCTCTTTGCTCCATCAAGTTGTGATTGTAAATTAGCAGACAGCACCAACTGACCATTCAGTGAATTCTGCAGTTCTGTAATCTGATCTTGCATATCAATTATCATGTCATCTCTCCTTTTCAATTGCTGCCTCAGCTTCTGTATCACTTCTAGCTTGCTGAAGGTGTCAGAACCAGATTCTGACACACATGGAGAATCAGAGCACTTTGAATGGTGGAATGGCTTTGGTGGCAACTCAAGCCCATCAGGAAATGGTACCCATGAAACACCATTCTCCTTGGAATTTTCTGGAGCAGAAAGTGTAACCAAAGAGAGTGCAACTTCAGATTCAGATAATAAATGGTTATTTGAGGAGAAGTTCTGCTCCGCAATCCCTTCATTCCCTGTTACAAATAAAACTTATATCAAATAAAATCACGAGAAACCTTAAAAATGTCAGGGATCAAAAAACAGGATAACAACATTGGATATCCAAGAGCTATAAGCAGATCACTACAGATACAGTCTCTATATGTTGTTACTTAGGCGATCTTGGAGAACGAAATTGATGGTCGAATGAAACAATGTAATGTCATGGGGATTACAGCAGGGAAACCATGTAGAAGACATGATTTTAAACATTAACAGAGATTCCATTACATTACAATTCTTACGTAGTCTAACAAAGGAATCAATGCTGTAGTAAATATCATCTTAGATATTAATAAGTCAATGGGTGCAAGTAATTAAACTCTTTTTGGGCACTAACCCAACAAGTTCTGTTTCAGATAACAGAGTTATGTGAAATAATATTAAAGCCTTAATAGCCAAGTCATAAGGTATTTGAACTACGTCATAACCTTTTAATTTCGAGTTGAAATCCTGCCTCATGGTATGATGTGACTTCACATGAGGATGTTAATTAAGTTACATAGTCAACTTATGAGGTCAATTCAAGATTAAACTTTTTGGATCGGAAACTGTATCATGAATGAACATATAGTTTTGCCGCTAGCCTTTAAATCACTAAACAGTAATTAATGTGGATATTGGAAAACAAGGAAGAACTAGCAAGCCTAAGGTTGGGTGGCTTCTAAAATAGGAAATCAGTGCATAAGCATACAAGATGGGCCCTTTAATAATAATAGGACGTGTTGAACTCTCTCGGGAGACTATGCAAATTCTTTGAGTTCATCAAGGCAATGAAGCAATCAAATGCATCTAGTAATTAGTTCCAAGAATAATATTACACTCTCAAAAAAAAAAAAAAGAATAACATTACACTCTCAAATACGGAAGCCCAATGCAATCTTGGGGCTTATAAGCAGCCTTTACAAGAACTGTAAACCTAGCAAGAATATATATTAAATCCTGCTAAAGGCTTTCACAAGGACTGTAAACCAAGAAATGTTATATATTAAAAATTCTGCTTGCAGAGGATGGTAAACCTAGCAAGATTATATGCTAAATCCTGCCAACATCCATTTGGTTCCTTCAGCATGTTTTTATCACCATTCATGGTAGCGGAAAGGCACACCGTTAAATGCAGTATAATGTAGATACAAAGCAGTAATACAAGAACTACTAGTACCCATTAATTAAGCAATACAATCCTCGACGATCTTAAAAAGGCAAGCTTGAAATGCATTGAGTTTTTGCAGTATTTCTACAACATGCTACCTGAAATACAGTTGAAGTAAGCACTGCCACTTTGAGTGAAGGAATACATGTTCGAATGAACATGGCAACCATGTGACCTGATGTCAGATGATGCTCCATTCTCTGAAACAAAACAGTGCACTACTTAGAAAGATGTTCACATCAAGTCCAGGTAGCAATCGATATTACCCACCTTTTAAGGCATTACTAGCTTCTGACTGATTCTTTGAATCCAGTGTCTGTTTCAGCTTGTAACCGAAGTGAATTGACAGGGTACTTAACAAGGCACCACCTGCAATAAGAATCCAATTCGGTCCCTCATCCTGGAAACCTTTAGCCTGCTGACCTCTAGGAACCCCATTTGTTGTTTGTTTCATTTTAAAGAGCAAGTATAGAGCAGGTGAAAACTCACTGAAACATCCAAATAAGACCACATTGACTGGCTAAGGCCCCACTGCTACCTAGATGAGGAATAAATTAAAAAGGCATCAGCACTTTTAACAACTTTTATAGATTCAGAATATTGCTATTGCCAATTGTACATGTGTAAACTGCACTGTTTTAAGAATTAATACCATAGGCAAGGATCTGTAATTGGATGCAGCAGACAATATCTCTAACCATGATAAATCATCATGAGGCTGAATTGCAAGACCCCGGTACATTATTTTGGCATATAGAACTTGTTACAAGATCATACCTAAACATTTCAAACATATGCATAGTTCTACACAGGAAGACCATAGATCTATAGCCAAATTAGCAAGATGTAAATGGGAAAATGAAGAAGTCTCTAATGGAAAAAGAAGTGACCTATAGATGATTAATGAGGAGCCTGATTGAAGACCAAGCAAGCAAACATAAGTTTTCCATTGAGCAATCACTCTGTCTTACATTACCAAAAGTCTTAAGAACATTTGGCAATGGCAGTTTACTGACTAGGACAGATCACATGGTTTGATACTTGAACGATGACAAAAAAGAACCTACCGGTGATCAATAACAACAAACAATTAATCAACACTGCAAGGTATAAGCCTAAATCTATTCATAATATAAAAAGGTTCTCTACTCAAGCAGCTAGATGAAGGCCAGCAACATCAACTTCTGGTAAGAACATAAAAAATTAAAAATAGATAAACAGAACACTATCTCAGTGAAGTTGTTTCTTCTACACCATCTTGGCACCAATACTTACCAATCTTAAAGTAAATAACCCATTTCCTTCTATTAAAAAAAAAAAGAAAGGAAAACAACTTTTGACTCATCTTCCCCAATTTAACATTCTGTTGGACCGTCTGTCTACATTCCCAGTCATGCTACTAACTAGTGCGATTGTGCATATGGCTGTCTTTAAAGTCAAAGTAAAACCACATACACTTGCACCTTAACATAATTTGAACCCATTAAAGTTCCCATTGAGACCAGTGACAACAAAACATATCAGCAACAATTAACCAGACCTTCATTGCAAAAGCAAATATCAAACATTTCCCCCTCACCTACCACCAACTTAAGAAATTAGAGAAAGGGAAACGAAAACGTATGTACCTTAAAAGAATTTCTCTGTCAACAACATCTACATTGTTAAGAAAATTTAATGCAGTAATTCAGAAATCCTCATTGAAAAATGGAGCAATCCATCATCGAATGATGCTAAAAAGCGATATTAAACACACCAGATAACTCAAGCTTAAGGTTTAAGAACGAAAAAGTGAGAATTTATAAAGCAGAGAACAAAGGGGACAAACCTAATTCAACAAAATAGGGTTTAGACTGTAGATTTTTTCTCGACTGCAAACTGCAGCTGTCTCTTGTTCTCTCTAACCGTGGTGAACATCGCCGGCATTAGCATTCTTTATTTTATTTTATTTTTACTAGGAAAATACTAACAAGAGAAGAGAAAAGAGAATTATTTTTATATTACTTTTTCCCTGGTCTAGTACTTAAATATTTGGTGGAAAGTTTTACAATGTAACGTAACATTATTGAATCAGGTTTTCTAATAGAATGAAAGTAAATGTGATCGAAGAGTAAAGTTTCATATTACATCTCATTTCATCCTATACAACAAACATAAAAAACCTCTAATTTAGGAGATTTAGGATGGAATGTAAAATTATCCACTATATTATATTATAAATCATTCATCTAATCAAGATTTTATTATATTATATTATGAACTCTTCTATCTCTCAAACAACAATGTTCTAATATTATATCTATTTATATTCCATTTCATTATAAATTATTCCATTCCATTCAATTAAAAACTTTATGTCCAACTAAACATAATCTTAGTGGCCTAGGTTAGGTGAATTAGGAGCTTCTGAAATTTGGATGCAAATGTCACATGCTTTTCTTTTACAAAAAATAAATAGGTAAAAAATTGTAAATTACGTCATAATATTTTTAATAAAATATATGTTAAATTCTAAAGTTTATGAGAATTTAAATAAATCTTAATATTTATAAAATAGAATATATATTCTTATTTCATTTTGAATAATAGATTTGTTTAGAAATTATATAAAATATAAATAAAGATATTTTGACTGGTTCGAATAAAAAACAATTAAAAGAAAAAAATGAAGAGCCCCAATCCTTGATCCAATTAAAAAAATATGTAAAATTTATGCCTAATTGCTCCATTTATAGTTCCACTAACCACATTTTTTAAACGAATCAGAGCTAGCCAAAATTGATCTTATAATAGCTCCGCTACAAAATGAATATGTTTATTTTGTAAATGGCGGGATGGAGTCAAATAATAGAAAAATCATTTATAATAGATGTCTTGACATTTGTAATAAAGCCTCCTCCATTCATCTATCATGGGTCTCTTGTCTCTCCATCTACTCCATTAGCACTGCCTGGTATACTCAGATAGTGCGTTAGACGTAAGTCCATGGTCCTATTCTCACAATGATTTCATATGGAATGATACAATTTGAACTTAGTTGATCTTTTTTCCTAACCTGAGCACACCTTGCCAAGATGATACTCTCATAAATGTTTCAACTTTTGCTTGATAATTTACATGCCTTTAGTATTAATACACTTAACTAGTATGTCTATCTCACTATATTCCATGTCTTCGGTATTAATTCACCTAATTCATTCACCTTTCTTGAACCACTTAATTTCTAACACAGATTAATTTCACTTATCAACAACATCTCTAAATAATTCTGACCTTTTTTAGGCCTTATTCATCACAATATAAAGGCAGACGACGCTTTCTATCGTATAACGCCATATACTAATGATATTACTGTAATAATGATTGTAATGCTTAAAGCCAACTAAAAACTATACATTGACTTTATATTTCTATGAACCCCAAAATATAAGCTTTAAGCATATCTTAATAGTTAAGACTGTTGGCAACTCATACATGTAGTCACTTGGTTCTATATCCTTAGTCGTTAAATGCTATTTCAATATATTCCTATTAGGATGTATAGCATAAGTTGTTTGTGCTTTCTCTAACAATCTCTTTGCTTAATCATCTTTATCGGATACACATACTTTTTACTTCAATCACAAAGTATCAATTTTCAATTCAAACTCAAAATTCATATTCATTTCCAATTTCTTAGTAAAATTCATAAATTTCAAATCCTCAATTTGAGCTTTGTTGATTCTTTCATATGAAACTAATCTTGAATTCAATAGCTACTAATACTTTGATTTGCCTAAAAATTCAACTCAACATTCTATGCTCTTCATTGCATTAGATTTAGTAACATCAATATCTAAATTCGTACTACACTGCCATTAAATTTTATGTTCAATGCATCAAATTACAACACTAGCTTTAGTAGGAAATACTCATTTGCATAATCATAATCTTTCAATAATTCTATGCATTGTCTCAGTCTTATAGTTAATCCTTTCAAACTCAATAGTTACCTCAAACTTAAATGATCTGTATATTTATATATATCCAAAATGTTTCTGTACATATATTATCTCAAAGCTTTCAAAGTAATTACTATTGCAGTAAGTTCTATATCATATACCAAATAATCAACTCATGAGACTTTAATTGTCTCTATGCATATGAAATCACTTTATCATGCTACATTAGATTTCATCCTAATCTCTAGCATGAAACATCATTGTATACTACAAAATCTCCAAATTTAAATGATATAATTAACATCGATATTATAATTCCTCAAAATTCTTTTTACACTCATCATTCCATATGATTTACACGTTTTTCATCAAACATTTTTGTCAAAGAACTAAGATCAGGAAAAACTCCTCAATAACTTCTGGTAGTGTCTCATGATTCTACATAATCTGAATGATTCTATATAATCTGACAATTTGGAAATTGTGTCCAGCTTATAACAGACTTTTCCTCCAATGGAGAATCATTATCAGACATAATATCTTTTGAAGACTGGTCTATAAGCATCTCAGTAGTAGGAGTAACTAAAAGAACAGTAGTAGGAGTGACTGAAAGAATCGGTTATGGGCTCACTAGTTTTCTTTTCCCTTTTTTTAAAGCCTTATCTTCTGAAAGTGCTTTGCTTGTCACATCATAACTTTGCTTTTCTGCTCTAGTAAGTTTCCCTGTGCAGAATATTGGTTTTAGTCATGGTGTAGAGTGAGAAATAAGTTAAACTAAACTAGTCATAATAGACTAACCAGAAAAATGCAATTGCCTGGCCTCCAACTGTATTTGTTTATGGCCTTTAACAGGACGTGATGACTGAAATTTGTAATTAAAAGAAATAAGAATAAGGTATAATTAGTGATGAATTAATCTTATAGTGTCAGCAAACACCCAAGTATAATAAATGTTACTAGTTAATAATGGATTGAAAGCAAATTGACACTATTTTAGTTTCATTACTGGGGTAAGCATGACATTAGGCTTTATTATAGGTTACCTGATTTTCTGTCAAAGACTAGTGAAATTTTAAAGTTTTAATCAGACTTTATAAATATCCTATCTCAATCAATTCTCAAATTAATGGACAGTTCATGCAACCTCAATTAATTTAGTAGAGTAGCGATATCCAAATAACTTTTGCTAAAAAGGTCAAGAACTTTTCTGCTACTGTCACTGCTTAAGGGCTGAATGTGGCTGAAAAAAGGGGACAATAGGAGAATTCTGCTCAAACTAGGACAATTTGCATCATGTAGTGTAAGGTTAGCATTCATGTCTACGCAAGATTATACTTCATACCGATGAAAATATTGCTGGCCCTCCTATCAAACAAAAGATTGTAAAATACAAGGATAAAAGAGGAAGGTTGTAGACTCAATAAGATTCAAACCACTTTCAAGGCATTCAAGTGTAATTGAGGTCAATGAAAATACCAAATAAAAAATACATAAAATTAAATATAAGAAATTAAGAAATTAAAATTTCTGAACTAAAAAAAAAGATGAACCATGAGTAAATATTTTACAGCATTGGAACAATCTAATGTATGTTTGTTGTTGCCATAGAAAAAAGAGTTCCAATATTTGGAAAGCCTAATCACTTTGAATCAGTTGAAGTCACTTTGAATTTTCAGGGGTTAGTTTTCTACATCATAATGTCAATATAAAACTTCTGTCTATACTTTATGTAAACTATTATATAAAATCAAATCATTCTGTGTTCCATATAGGGAGAATGTTCATATATACCAACACTTACATTTGGCCGATAAAATCATATCCAGATACATAATATTTTCTTTTTAAACATGTTATCATGGTTTTTGAATTTATTACTACCAAGATTATATGTTGCCAGAGAGATAGGCAAATGTTAATCAAACTAACAACTAGAGCAAGATGGCCTACATATAAGAGAGGCAATATAAGTTTGCTAAGCAAAATGGTTTCTCTTTGGTAAAAATGCATATTTATTGATCTCCCTAGTTTTAAGATAGCATTGAATCTCCTTTCTGGAGTGGAAGACATATCCATTTACTGGATCAGTGTAATACTATAAAAAGAAAAAAGGAAAACGAAATGCGAATACTAAAATAACTACAAAATCAAATAGCAAAACTTGACTCTATCATCCACCATCGAGATACAATGTTCCATGAAATCAATATTCACATGAATACTCTAGAAAAATTCTTACTGGGTCTTTTTTGATTCTATTTGCACTCTTTCTAACCTTGAGTTCCTTAGTCCATCCTGGCGGGAAACCTTCTATTGGACATTTCTCAACCTTCACCTAGAGTTTGAGTATAGAGCAGAGTAAGACGTCTGAACATTTTAATAATAGAAGATGATAAGATTGATTTTGGTATGCATCTCTCCGTAAACTAATCAATTAGAATCTTTGAGCCTATATGTAGAATGTGCTTAATACTTGATGACATGGAGAGTTTGATGATAGACTCTGCAAGTGCACAGGTTAAGTTGCAGTACTCAAGTGTCGATCCTCAAGGACTAGGTCAAATTACTAAATTTATACCTCCTAAATTTGCTAAGCAATT
>JAOSBK010062667.1:0-15754 GCA_027568895.1 Erythroxylum shatona
TTCCAATGCCAATAACACATCACTAAACATCCAAATGGACAAGAAATAAGTCATTAGATCATTCATACATTCACTTAAACCACTAGTCATAATTTGGCAGCACTTAACTCTTCATTTCCATGCAAGAAAAATCATCAAGAATCATCCAAAATCAAGTGAAAACACTTCAATCTTACTACTTCATCAAGTCATACTCAAACATAACCCAACAATTCAAACTATAATTTTCATAACATTTAAGTATCATAAATCATGATTAGTAAACAATAACTCCCATTGAATGCATCTAACAATCATGATTTATTAAATACATAAATGAAAGCTTAAAACAAAAACTTACCAAATCAAGCTTTCAATCTTTCCACTCTTCCAACAAATCACAACTTCCTAACTCTCCCTTACCACCCACGACATCATCATCCCAAGGAAGCAAGTATATGCTAAGCCTTTTTAGGTGAGTTAGTGGAAGGAGAAGGAGATAAGCAAAAGAACAAGAAACTTCCTTGTGTGAAGAAGGCACCATCGAAGGAAGGAGAAAAGTATACCAAGGAAGGAGAAGCAAGGCTACGGATGAGAGGAAGCTTTTGAGTTTTCAAAGTAATTTTTTCTTAACTTGCAATGAAAGAGTCGTAGATAAATGGATGGAATGAGACAAGTCTAATAAATGAGTATGGACACTTGGCATTTTTCTAAAAAAAACAACAAAATAAGGAAAAGACAAAATATGTAATAGGATTTCCTTAATTTGACCCATTCAATTCCAATGGCCCTAATTTCAAGTCCAAAATAATGTATCCAATATTGTAGTGCCATTGGATAGCAATTTTCGCTACCGAAAATCAACCGGTTCGCCACTTGGCGATTTGTCCGGTCCGGGAATTTTCTCCGGAAAAGTCCAGAAAAATTCCTAAAAATCCCTTAAAATGTAAAACACACAATGGATCACTCCAATAAATTTTTCAAACACAATTTCCACATTATTCACTATAAAATTCCATTTAGACCCAATACCGGGAAATAATCATGAATGCATGTACAGTTATTTTTCATGTGCAAAAATTCACTATTCACCAATACCAGTATGCATGGAAATTCCTAATTAGTCCCAATCACTCTCATCCTTTGCTAAATTACGATTTTACCCTTCCCATCGGGAGTGGGATGTTACAGTTCACATGCAAAATTATGAATCAAAGGACTTTTTAGGGTTGTAATGTGGGAAAAGGTAAGGTGAGATGTATTTAGGTCAAGTAACATGAAAGTCATTAAAGCTAATGAAACAAATGCAACACTTAACATGACATCAAGTGCACAAGTCCACATTCATACAAAACTGGGTACCATCAGCTATGACGAATGTAACATTTATATTTCATAACCCAATTAAGCTCTCTCTCACAAATCACATGAAGCATATACCAATATGAAGGAATCACTCATACAATTTAAGTCAATAATACATTGAAACTGCAAGAGTGAACCTTCTAAGCCAACGTCTACCTCATATTCAAGATACTCAAATATCACATTCATTATAACTCTAGGAAGATGCATTAATCATGAATAAATTTGTAAACTCATATGCACTTCCTCCTTGATAAATTTATTTAAACATTTTTCTTTTTCTTTTCATTTTCTTTTCTTTTCTTTTCTTTTCTTGTGATTTTCTCTTTTATCTTTTCTTTCTTTCTTGTCCTATCTTTTTTTATATTGAAAGAAACTACATTAACATGAGAATTTAAATGATAAGACATAACAAAACATCCTAGCAGTAACCAACCCACACATCTGTACACTCGCACATTTACACTTTTGTACATCTACAAACTCACCAATGTTCCACTAGCTTTATAACTTGGGTAAGAAATTTAGTTAAGTTAAAAGTATAAAATGTGGTTTATATAAAAAGAAAGGTATAAAGCTCAAAGGGAGTTAACAAGGGAAAAACCGTGTCAATAAGGTAAACTATTTGGCTAATATAGTTCAGAAAAAAGAAATCCTAATCATTTCTATGTTAATGCATGTGATAAAAATGTGGTATCGAATAGAAATTCAAGGCAAAATCAGGATGTACATGTCATGAAGGTTACACATTATTAAAAGACAATGAGACTGATATGATGTGTTAGTCTAATAAAGCTCAAAATCTCACTGGCTTTGTATACCACTAGTGACTACTCTTCTAAAGATAATGCATATCGACCAATCGCAAGAGTAAAAATACATGCTAAAGTTGCTATGAAATTCTCTAATCAATTCATTATCTACTCATGACTATATAATCCCAGAAGCAACAGAAAAAGAGAAAATGTTTGTTTGTTTGTTTTATTCTTTCTCTCATTTTGATTGAAAACTTAAAAGAAGTAAATAAACAAATTAAAAAACACACATGCATATAAAAAGTAATGTGGAAATGTAAAGGAAAAGAAATTTACTTCCCTTACATTGCCTCCCAAGAAGAGCCTTTGTTTAGGGTTACTGGCTTGACTCCTTCTCCTCACGTGACAAAATTATGATCTTCAGGTATTACAGTTAGTGCCACTTCCACGCAAGGTTACTCCATATATGACCTTAGTTGATCATCATTCCCATTTAGCGTCCTCTCTATCCTTAGACTTTTGATCTCTACTGAGTCCATGCTTTCTTGAAAGATCTCGAATCTCTTTCTAGGTAAAAATAAAGAGTCATTCTCAACAAAAAAATGGAACTTAGTATTTATCTTTGAGCTAAAAGATATAGCCTTTTCTGCCTCGAGCTCCTCCTCAACTCTTCGACACAAGTAATTCGTTGAGAATTGTCTTTAAAATTCTTAAGCTCTTCGTCACTTTGTAAGGTTTTCGCACTAACGTCCATTGGGTATGCCTCTGGTTGATATTGTTGCTCTTCTTTCATTTATGATTCTGGGTAGTCAATCCTCGCTACCATCTTATCCATTTTCCTTGCCACGTTTTGGTTTCTAGAAGTTATTTGCCTTATTTCTTGCTGGAACTGTTGCAACTACTGTTGTAGGCTTTGTTGAAAATGGAGATTGTTAGCAATCATAACATTCATCAATTCTTCCAGAGATGTACCTGAGTATTGATAAGAAGCTTCTAGTCCACACAAAAATTGCTGTGTGTCCTACAAACTAAGATGGAAGTAATTTTGATAATTATCCCATCCAAAACAAAAGTTAGGTTGATTAGTCTAAACATTGTTATAGGATTGAGAATATGAGTTGTAAAAGAAATTACTTCCGTCTATGAATTTTTTAATTCTTTTTAAAATGCAAAACAGAAAAATGAAGGGATCACAAAATAATTGAAAAGAAATCAATTATGAACAAATATATTCAAAACACCAATTAAAACCACAAATAAAAACTAAAACACCGCACTCCCTGACAACGATGCCAAAATTAATAGCGTGTTATAATGCTAGTCAAAATAAAATAACTAGACTACTACTATAACAGTGGTGATTCTAGGTCAACCCACAGAGAGTGTGTGTAAAGTTGTTGAAATGAAATAATCGATGTTTAGGAAAAAAGGGGGGTTTTGGATTTTTAAAGAAGAAAATAAAATAAAACTAACATAATGAAAAAAGTTAAAGAAAAAATGTGAAAAATGATAAGAGGAATTTGATAGGGACCCGATTCTTTGGTTTAATCTTGGCCTACACCCTAATTAAGCATATTTCGTTGATTTGTTGTTCTCAAACCTTTCTTAACAACTATTAGTCGTGGGTTAATAATTAACCATAGTTTTCCCTTAGGTTTTATTTAATTAAGATACAATCGTTAATTAAACCTAACCACTGAATAACTTAGGATACAATCTCTAGATTTGATTAGGAAGTAGCATTACAAATTAGGAAAATCGATTAATCAAGGCAACAACCATATACGATGCGTCATTTAACCTAGGTCATATTATCCCTAATGATTACGAATCATTAGTCGCTACACATGAATTTCAACATAACAATTACAAATTATATCGAAATTCTAGCAATGAGTTTATAAATAAACGATTCAATGAACGCACTAAAATTATCTTTTCATAATACCCAATAAGTTCATATACAAATAACTAAACAATAACGAAAATCTGATTATCCATAGACAATCCAAATCTATATGCCTAGGATAACACAATCAATTCAATAAGAGAGAAAGAGACAATAAAAATATGAAATACACTTAACCCAGGTCATCGGTGTCGATTTCACCTCTAAATCAGCATCGAGATATCTATCCTTTCATGGATCTCTCCTGGGAAAATGCTTCAACCCCTATTAATAAGCCTACTGAAGACCCCTAGTTGATATCTTCATTGCACCTCCTTACTCTCTATTTCTATCGCCCTATTGTTCTCTCCTCACTGTGCTATTGATATGGAGAATTAAAACTTGTGGCCACATTATTATGTACCTTCTTTTAAAATCCTCCAGAAAAATTAACAGAAACATCTTCATTTCTGGAAGACGTCTGCGTGAAACATAGACTACGTCTTCTCTCCACGTTACTGTCGTTTCGGTCTTGAAGTGTTGCTGCTTCCTATTTACACTGCTATGTCGTGTCGATCCTCTTTCTTCCTACACGCTACCGTATTGTTGCATCTTCCCTTGGCGTTTGTTCTTCTTTTCTCCTCCTACTGTGCTGCCATTAATTCTTGTAAATTGCATGTATTCCATGCATAACTTTTCTGCTTCTTTGCTGTGAGCAATTTGGAATTTTCTTGTTTGCATTTTCATTTTTTCCCTTATTGTCTTAATTTTCTTCTTCTTGTTCTATAAAGACAAGTGAAAATTAATCTTCAAAAAATGACCCAAAAGTCATGCTTTCAACTCACTTTAACTTCTTTGTTTCCGAATTGTGCCTAAAATCACAAATGAGTCAAAGCGAGTATCTTAAGCAATTTTATTTCATTAATCACCAAGTGTTATAAAATAATAAAAAATCAATTAAGCACATGTCATTAAGCTAGGTCTAGGCAATTTAGTTAAATATTGGAATAAAACATAAATAGCAGTTGAAATTAATATTTATGTAATCATCATTTGGTGAAAATTTTAAGATGTTTTGTTAACAGTTTAGTTGAGGATTGTTGTGTATATGCGTATTATATGTATGATTTAATCAGTATACTAAGTGTTATAATTAATTATTGAGTTACTTGATTTTAAGAGTAAGGTCGGTTATCCTTACTAATTTGGCAACTCACCTCTCACCATTATTTTTAGGAGATCCAATGATTGTTGATAACCTCAGTGTACGTGATTGACAGAGTGGATAATAGGTGGGGGCTAGAGTTTTAATAATGTAAAGTTTTTATCTGTATATATTTTTGAATGTGACAGCTTCGATGGTTGTGTTACGTAGAATACTGTTGTATCTGACAAACAATCCTCTCTTTCTTACAACTAATGAAGAATTTGATGATTAATGGTATACTTTAGGAAATATTTGGAAAATTATGGTTTTTGAATTTTTTTGTGAGTGTCATAGATTACTCCTTTTTGCATAATAGAATGTTGCCATCTTTCTCTTCAACTCTCCAATTATTTTGCACTAGCTACAAAACTTGACTTTGTTGAGTTCTACATAATGCCGTTTTCCCACCAACTATAAAATCAAGTGTTTCACACCAAAAGGTGACTTGTCTGTCCCCTTCCTACCGGTAATTTTTCCTTTGTCTCTTTTGCTAAATTAAATTCTCAATTCGATCACTTGTCTCATTTTTCTTCTTTGAGTTATACACTGATTATAATGGTAGTGATGAAATATAGGGGGTGCGTTGACTTTGTTCATGTGTGTAAATTTGATAGGTTTTGAGAATTTCCATTTATTGTTTGCTTAGAAGCTTCATTTATCTAGAGGTTTGATTTTGAATTTTAAAAAAAGAAAGACCAACCACCAAATCTAGTGCTTTGCTTGGAAACCTAATTTCAAACTGTTACTATTAGTCTGATGGGGGATAAATTAAAAATCATTTGCCCATGTTTTTCTTATTGCTTTTTCAAACTTGTCAATCTATCTACTTGAATCACATCCAATTCAAGTAAAATATTACGTTAAGGAGATTATTGAACTTCTCGAAATTGAAGCAGTTTTCACAAGACTTGTAAAATAATATTTGGGGAGGTGGTACTGTGTATTAGGCCATTCTAGGACATAATTGGTTGAGGGTATAAAAGTCACAAATATTATTCCTTGACTAATCAATTTGCCATGTATTATGTAGATAATTGAGATAGTACCTCTTTTAATTTGAGAGATAAGAACTCTATTCTTCAGAGGCATGACAATCATTGTTTGTTTATCACATTTTCTTGATCAACTGGCTTAATTACTATCGTTGTTCTTGATATAGGATAATATATATTTTTATGTAATATATTGTATAACTTTAATATTCGTATGATGATATTGTAATAGGATAAAAAAATATGAGTGGAGATAAAATATATATAGTTTTTGTTGCTTATGCACCTGGTACATATTTGATATGGAAAAACAGTTTAGGTGTCATTAATGGATTCAAGAATGTTATTTATTATTGTTTTGATAATTTATTAGAAGTTCAAAGGATATATTCTCAATTTTGTATAGAGAAAGCATTATGTTCAACGATAAAATTATTTTAATATTTTAATTTTAATTTCATATTTTCAATATTGATTTTCCTAATTATAATGAGAAGATGAAGTTACAGATATCAAATGCTAAGCCTAACATTGGTTAGCATTTTTATCAATGCATTTATACGAAAGTAAATATTTCAATTATAGTTTTTTAATGATGCCATTATTATACAAAATTCTAATCAGTATTTAAATTGTAGATTTCTTTTAGGAATTTAGTATTGGTAAATGAGTTGAAGGTTTATTATTGTTAAATAATATGTCAGACATTTTATGGGCGTTTGGGTAAGAGTCTTGTTTGCAAGATATATTGTTGCTCGTAAAAAGTAAGTGTATATAGTAATTCATCTAAATACTGCATATTTGACATAAGTGTAATATTTATGTTCATATCTTTGTTTTGTACGTCCACTATGATTACATATCTTAGGCACCTGATGTACCTAACTCAAGTATGGAGACATTATCATATATCTATAAGTTGAATTGTTGTTCCAATAGTTTAATATTATGAAAGTTGATTTGGATGTTAGTTTGTAATAGTTAAAAGTTATGAAACAATAATTTCCCCCTTTTTGCAACAACTTAAAAAATTTAAATTTTATGACAGTTTCATGGAAGTTGTATAAATAATGGTGATGAATGTTATAACTAAAAGATACTAAATAAATTCCTTGACAACTTCTTCTCGCATACCACTGAAAATAAAATATAAAAGCTCCTCGATTAACTTCTTATTGCAATGACTCAATAAACCAATTGCATATTCAAATTTTAACTAATCAAAGTGTCACCTACAATTGTCTTTGCATATTTCCTAACTTTAAGAAATTTCATTTTTTGACTTTTAGTCTCAGATTTCTTATTGGGATCACCATAGTTTGATCCTGTACTCCCTAGTCCGTAATGAATAATACCCAGTCATAGATGTCCATTTATTATGTAAAACAAAAACGCATTATAGGTCATTTGTTGTTTACTCCTACAAAATAACACTTACACAACATTGTCGTCTAGTGACCAATATTCAAATTGTCAATGAAACCATATTCAAATGCTCAACCAAACCAAGTCCAAATTGTCAACCAAACCATGTCCAAATTGTCAACTAAAGCATAACTAAACCATGTCCAAATTGTCAACCAAACCATTTCCAAATTGTCAACCAAATCATAATTAATATATGCCCAAAAGCTTAATCAAACCAAAGTTCAAATTGTCAACCAAAGTATGTCCAAATTGTTAAACAAAGAATAACTAAACCAATGTTAAAACTCTCAACCAAAGAATAACTACAATGTTATCCAAAAGTTGGATATCCAAAATCTCAGTCATAACCAGAACTATCCAAATTCTTAATTATCAAAAACTTGAGATTTTCTTGGAGCAGATCTTTTAGCCCTCAATTTGACCCTCCTCTTGGTTTAATTTGTATTGGCAGTTGTATTTTAGGACATTTAAGTTGTTTTGCGTTATTATTAGGAGGTTTGAGCACTTGACATTCATTTCCACCCATTTGTGAAGCATAAAAACAAAAACACAATATTAAAACATATGGTAAAATTACATATAAGTAGTGTAAACATGCATCTAAATAACTAACATAAAATAAGTATTCCTACTAACTTCCCCAAATGTCACTCCATATCCTCTAGTTGTTTGATAAAAAATAAATATAATGTTATATAATTTGGAGAATAATTACTTAAAATTTAATGTGAATATTCACCAATCACCCTCTTCTCCCTTTTTAAGATTGAGGATGCAGTATTTGAGCATGTACATATTGATTATGTGGGTGTTTAAACTGGACAACTATATATATTGGATAAAGAGACTTTAGTTTTTGATGGTCTTCCTCTTTTTCCCTGCATTATACATGTTGATATACTTTGTGATGAATCAATTGACATTTTATCTACATTTGAAATGAAGACAAACAAAAGACTAATAATCACCTTAATAATTTTAGGTTGCCTCGAAGGTTGATCCTTATTTTTGCATCCTCTTATATTTTGACTAACTTTATAACAATGATGGCGTTTGATAGCTACTCCAACCTTGCTCAATTTGTTGGCATTTTGTGGTTCTTCAGTTTTTATTCCTTTTCTTTGCCTTTTTGCCTCTTCTAGGCATTTTCTTAATCAATTGAGATAATATTAACTATAGATTTTTAGTTTTTAGCCACAATGTAGGAGCACTAATTAGTTATATAGCATACTGATAACTCTTCCAATAACATTCCTGTTTGTAGTATCGATTGACATAAGCATTGATATCCTCTCTCTGATATAATGTACAAGTCACAACATGCTTACGTGGAATTCTTATTAAATCCAAAAGTCTACATTGACAAGTTTATGCTTGTAAATCAGTGATGAACTTGTTTTCAAAAAGTGTGATTTAAAATTTAAAATTCCTATTTATCTTGGTCATATAGTGCCTTGCTTCCTATTGTGCATCCTCTGTTTTCTTCCTCATCCTTAGGCATATGTTGTTAGTGGATTTGAGCATCATGTCCCTTTTTTCATGTATTTGAGTCAATAAAGAAACTCAGATATCTTTTAACATATTAATCAAAATTTTTGTATGAGCTTCATAAATTAATCCATTAAATGTCTCTGATATGATATTATAAACTATTTCACACTTTGGTCTTTTGCTCACAAATGCCTTCACAATAGTCTTCAGTTTCTTAATTATGAAATCATCATAAGCTATCATTGAAATACTTTTCAACTACTCTATTACCTCATCAAATTCCAATTTTGTTCTAAAACTCACCTCTTGCCAAAACAAACTCCTATATGTATTGCCTTTATGAAGATTTGACCAATTTGTATTGACATGTTAGGCATATTTCCTATGCTCAACTTCTGGGAGTATATTCTTTAATGCATACATTAAACCATGCAATCAAAAAAAAGGTAACATAAGTTAAATAACTCAAAACATAATAAGAAATGAACATCACATGTATGAATATTTAAAGTTTACCTTCTATTGATCACCAATTATAGTCCATGCATTCCCACTTATATATTGATCTTCTATAAGAATGTTAAAACAACAATGACAAGATTGGTAATTTTTTCCCTCAACCATAGTCTAAGTTATGGGAAACATCTGATTGTTTCCATCACGACCTATTGTATCTATTAAAGAAACCCTAAAGAATGTGTTTAAAAGACATCAATCTATCCTAATTATTTTCTAGCATCCAATAAGAAAACCATACTTTAAAGCACCAAATCCCACATAAAAGCTTTTAAACATTGGCTTTCTGGATTGCTTAAGTTTAATTTGAATAATATATTATCCATCTTTGTTAACTCGCCGTAGCTCTTATCCGTAAGACCATAACTTAGTATAATGGCCTTCCATTGATCCTTATATAATGACAATAGCTTTCCATTTAGCCTTATAGCATTGGGGTTTAGTCATATGTAGAGCATATTTTCTTTTAAGATCATCCATCAATTTAGTAATTGTCTAATTTGAGTTCCTCCTCAACTTGTTTAAGAATTCATTTGCTATCCATTTCTTGCTAACTTGTTTGTTTCTTCACACTTTCCTGAAATAATGCTTGTTTCCTACTATCTTAACAACAAATGTTTTCTCATTTCAGTCCAGTTGGCATATATCTGAAATAGACATTGTGGCTAAAAATAACCTATATTCCTACATCAAATATCTCCATTAAAACTTCATATCCATATGTAATTGCATAGTTTATTATTGCTTCCCTTAACTGCATCTCATCCTCGAACTTCATTCCAATCTCAAACTTAAAATCTTTCACATCGACTTTTGGATTAAAGAAAATGTATTTCTTCTTTGGAATAGATGCTTCATCATCACTACAAATTGTGTGACTGAACTTCAACATCACTATACTCATATTCACCATTCGCACCATGTGAACTTCCTTTTTGTCTTTGCGTATCTTTTGAATAATCACTTTCTTCATTGTAATCCTTTCCACTACCTTAAACCCCACCCACAACATTGTCACATTCAAATCTACTATGTACAATCTTGGCATATCTCTTCTCATTTGTTCTCACATTAACACATTCTTCATCATTAACAAATAACTCAATATCAACTGAATTATCTCTATATCCACTCATCTGAACAACAATGAAGCCATCATCTTACTCTACTTGAACTTGGAATAATCCATTATGATTCATACTTATATTCTACAGTGTATTAGTATCAAATTTTGCAGTGAAATTATGTACCATCTGTTGTAGGATGCTTATAACCATGCTTGTAGTAGACTTCAACATTATGGTAATTTATGTTTTCCATACAATTGAGCTTTGCCAACATGTCTTTATTATAGGGTAAACTTAACTCCTTCAAGCTTGTCATTGAATCATTAGAAAATTTGTAAAAAAGAGATCTTACTCTATGTCCTTTATATTCAGAAACTCCTTTTAGGACTATCGATTGACCTAAAATGTAATAGTTAATATTAAATAACTGCAAGTGCATGGTGCAGCTGTAGCTAGTATCAACAAGTATGAGTCGATCCACAAAGACGGTAAGTACTAGTAATTGTTGTTGTTTTATGATCGAGCATATGATTTAATTATAATTTTAATTAAGAAAACTAAAATTTAACAATTAAACAAGCAGCACGAATCAACGCAAAGTATTAATGACACTAAATTAATTACCAATATCATATGATTAGTACCTAGGCTTCAAATCCCCCTAGACCACCCTTAACCGATTGATTATTTGTTATGTAATTATATTATTGATTAATTGGACCGTGGAGATTCCTAAGGAATGCTAGTAGTTGATGTTCAGTCTACCAATAACTAATCCTAATGTCTCTAACAAGATTACTCAGGTTGAAACTTAAAGGATTGCCTTACCGTATTATAAATCCCTCTATTAAGTTTGACAATAATCTAGAAGATTTATGTCGTCCTATCTCTCGGATTGCAAGCAACTCTTTCCAATTATCGTGGATCTATCCAAACCTACAATTTCTCAATCGCTAAGTATGACATTAGATTAAAGTCTAAAAGTTAGATTGTTAGGCAGTAATAAGAATTGATAATTAGATCTCAATAATCAACAAAACGTAATTGCATTCACAAATTAATCAAATCATTTTTCAGAATTAACTAGGTTCATCTGACCTAGATACTAATAGAAAATTGAACTATACATCGAAAAACATGAAATCACATCCATATATACAGAAAATAAAATAGAAAATATTGGAATCATAGTTCTTAATCTCCCTCTATGTTCTCTGTTGTGTATTCTGACAATATAGATATTCAATCTTGTGTTCTGATCAATCTCTTGATAAAAAAGCTCTAAATCACTTCTGAATGTCCCTAGACATTCCTAGTTTCCCTCTCCCTTCAATTAGCTCTAAAGCGTTGAATTTATAGGAAAACCTAGAATTTTAGGTTATGTATGTTAGTGTGCCCGCCCATGCACATGAAAGTGCATAATAGAGGTACATTAAATATCACAAAAGTGCTCGGTTATGCAGAAGTGCATGTTCATGCATTTCTTCTAGATTGTTGTTTTTCAATTTTAGCTTTATTTTTGTTCATTTCTTCTCCTTTAAGTCTATAGATTGAATTATAACCTGTAAATACACTTGAAGCATATTAAATACCAAATATATAATTAAGTATCACATATCAAGGAAAATACATCAAATATGGGTGTCAAAATATAGTCGAATCAACTATCATGCCAATTTCATTGACACCCATATCCTTCTTCCTTTCAATCTTGCCCCCAACATATTTATTATCGTATCTTTCCAACACCCCAACATAATGAAATTCAAAATTCAACAACACTTTCAAAACAAATATCATTAGTTTTTTTAAAAACTAAATGGAACTATCAGACGAGATGATATTTAATAACTATTACTTAATTATAAGGTGAAAAAAATGAAGCATATGTTGATTTGTCAATCATGTAATAATATCAAATTGAAGGAAATATTATATATGTGTATGATGTAGATATATTCAAGTCACTATTATACCACGCATCTACAAAATATTAGGCATTTTTACAATGACATATTACATAATACATAAGAAGACAGATATAAATGGAAATATGTATAAGATTTTAGACTGAATAACATGAAGTAAGGGAAAGTGTGATTGAGTAAAGTATGCATTAATCATACATATACTTAATAAATAAATTAATGTCTGAAGTGGGATTTTCCCAATATTATAAGAAGTATGTCATTTTTTTGTAAAGAAGGTAAATAATAAAAGCAATTAACATAAGGTAAATAATAAAAGCAGTTGACATAAAAATTCTAAGCAATCTCCAAATGGAACTTATCCAAACCCATCATAATTACACAAATAATCATTCGTTCATCTCCCTTTAGTGTAATAATTTTAGTTTGAAATTAGGATTTAAAGTAAAACACAAGCTTCAAAGGTTGATCTTTCTTTCTTTTGAACTCAAAATAAAAGCTCTAGACTAACAAGGCTTCTAAGAGAACACTAAATTAAACTTGTCCAAAAAAATCACAATTACACAAATAAACACAATCAATACACCCTCTACATTTCATTCCCCATTACATTTAGCCCACAACCTAAAGAAGATAAATGATACATGTAACTAAATTTAGAATGCAATTCAGTAAAAAGATAAAGGAATGATTACCGGTAGGGATAGGATAGAAAGGTGGCCTTTTGGTGTGAAACTCTTAAGGTGAAATGAAGAGTTGACCTGTAACTGATGCAAAAATAACTGGTTTGAAAATGGTCTATTTTACTACTCAACAAAATCAAGTTTTATAGTTGGTGCAAAAAATAGTCTGGTGTACGATAGTCTATTATGCGAAGAGGAGCAAGTAACTGATGCTATTAAAGAAAAACAATCTGGTGTGGAACAACTGGAGAGTTGAAGAAAAAGACGGTGATAGTCTGTTATGCGAAGAGGAGTCAGCAACTAATTTCTAAATTTAGATGGGTTGGGTTTAATGTTTCATCATATTTTATTTTATTTAAAATTAATTAATTAATTAAACAAAAATTTCACTTGTACATCCATTCCACCTATCATCTTACGTGTCAAAAAATATGTCTAATATAGCTTGCCATGTCACCTCCATTAACGAAGATACTAACATTGGACTATTTTTGTGAAAATTGAAAGTTTGGGCATTTAATTTTCACTTTTAAAGTTTGGGTTATAATTGTTTGTTTTCTATAATTAACCCCAAGATAAAGCTTTTTCTTGGATTTGAATGGTGACTATACTTTGTAATTGGCTCAGTGGATGGGATTACGTAAAATAAAGCATTCTTAAGACATTTTATAAGTAAGTAAAACATGAAGTGGACGAAATTAAACTATATGGTTGCTAGAGTTTTATGGTATCCTTATTGCTTCTTTTACTATGACCAAATTGGCCACATTTTATGCATAGTTGCAATTAACTCTTATGTGTGAACTTTAAATGATTTCTATTTTTCTTCAATTCATACTTGTCTTTCTCCTTAATTTGCTTGATTTAAGAGGAATTATTATCCCTTTTAATGGATGCATTTCTTTGTAAGTGTTAGATGGATAGAAATTTGATCCTTTAATTGGTTGTGACAAGTTATCATAAATCTTTTTTTGAACCTTTCTTACCTATAATAGTTATAAGCAAAGATTCTAGTTATAATGTGGTATGGAATATTGATAGATGCATATTTGATTATATTTATAAACCTATATTTGATGTATATTTCTTGATATTTTATAATTTTATTGGATATTTGTTACTTAATTTTCTCCAAGTGCATTTATAGGTTATAATTATCTTCATGGACCAACAGGAGAAGAATTTAGATGAAAATTCCACATAAGATGAAGTTTTGAAGCAAATTAGAGATACACGACCATGTCTGTTGCTATGTGCTTAATTCATTGTACATTTATTCCATAACACTTAGTGATTATTGCTATGAAATACTTAAGAAATTCACTTTAGTTTATATTTAGTTTTAGGTGTAATTCGGAAGCGTAAGAGCTAAAGTGAGTTGAAAGCACATTCTTTGAGCTATTTTCTTGAGATTCACACTCACTTGTTTTTATGGAGCAAGAAGGAGAAGGATTAGAGCAAGAGGAGACAAGAAAATTCATAAAATGAATAGCATATGTTGAAAATGTCAAGCATGAAGAGTGTAAAAAATAGCTCACGACCATGCACCATTTTGTCATGGTTGTGATCATTAAGTCACGATTATGAAAAATGTGTCATGGGTGTGACAAATTGAGTCACACCCATAACACAAAGGCTCATGACCTTGAGCCTTCAAAAAGGCCATTCACAGCTGTAAGCTACCAAATCAATTCCTTAAAATTTAGGTAGCTATCTCGAACCTTAGTTTTTAGTATAAATGTAACATTTTGTGATGACAAAAGGCATGGAACAATTTTTAGAGTGAAGTCTTAGTTTTGTAAGGGAAGAAGGGGCAAATCTCTCATCCTTTGGAGACCCATGGAGGGATAAGCTTCCCAACACCAATTTGGAGGTGATATCGACACCGAAGAACTCAGTTAAGCATTCTCTTTTCATATTTGTTATTCTTTCTCTCTCTAAGAATTGTTTAGGTTATCCTATGCTTATGGATTTGCATTTTCATGTATGAATGATCATATTCTGGTTATTGTTAAATTGTTTATGTATGAATCCATTGCTAGAATCTTAAACATAATCCGTAATTATTGTATTCGGATATTAATAGAATCATCAATATGATTCATGATTGTTAATTCATTTGTAGCAACTGATGGGTTCAAATCATTAGGGACACAATTTGTAATTGTTGTGATTTTAGTTTGTGTTGAATCATTAGGGATAAAGTATCCTAGGTTAAATGATCCTGTAACATCCCATCACCGATGGGAAGGGTAAATTGGTCATTTGAGACGGGTTAGGAGTGTGAAAACATATCTCGGCATAATCATACATAATTTGGCCTCTATATATAGATGAATGGTAATTTTTGCACATGCACATGACTGTACATGCATTCATGACATTTCCCGGCATATTTGTTTATTGTGAAAAATATGTTGTTCTGCTTGAAAATTAAATTGGAGTGGAGTTTTGT
>JAOSBK010062683.1:0-15751 GCA_027568895.1 Erythroxylum shatona
CAGAGATTAATGTTATAAACCGCGCGGGGAAAGCTAATTTTCAGGCCTTCCCCGACGTCTAACTCTCCAAGACGTCGTGGATAGTATTTTGCCACGTCCTAAGACTAAAACGACGCAAAAAACATGGCAATTCAACGACGTCCTTATTCAACGTCGCCGAATTTTCCAACCTTTTCTGACGTCTAAAAAGACGTCGCGAAAGCCTCCTACATTTCGCAATGTCTTATACAAAGACGACGCGAAATGTGTATTTTTGTTGTAGTGGATGTTCCCGATCATAAGGAAGAAAAATTTCTACAACATACAAAGGATCCAAAAACTTCTAAAAAGATGTTAGATGTTGTAACAATAATTTTCTTATGTGGAAATGAAGTAGCAGTATAAAAGTAAATTTACATCTATCATATAAAGCAAGCTAATTCTTAATCAATACTTAACGAAAGTCTACATTCTTGTACAAAAATTACAAAGTTACACCTAAAGAAAAAAAATTATTTATGAACAAGGAGAACTAATATTTATAATTTTTAAAAATAAATATATAATCTTTCTATGAACACTTGAGGATAAACAAAATGTTGCAAAACTCTATAACAAGCCAAATTCTGTATATATCAATTAAATTCAAGTATGACTCATTTAGATGCTAGATTTATACTAGTATGACTTATTCAGAAGTTAGATTTATACTAAGTCATACTTATATCCATCTTTTTAGTTTTATTTCTTTTCAAGTCTTAGGAGCAGATAAATCCATACTCTTGAGCACTTTTTCATAGAGTAAGCTTAAAGCTTTAAAATAACAAAATTCTATACGATTTTTTCAAGCCTTAACTCCATATACTTATCCCCAAATTCTTATATATTAATTTATAACATTTATTTTTGTTTTAAGACGTGTACAAGTCCATGTCAATTAATTGGGCTTTAGTGTCAATCAATCAAAACCCTTAAATCATTACTCGTATAATTATTCACAAATTAAAAGTCAGTCCACTTTATTAAACATCGTCTATTTTATTCCTAAAATCTTTTAAATAAATGATCTAAAATTTTCTATAAATCATGTAAAGCCATGAAACTTAGACAATCAAATAAATAGTAGCCAAACTCATAAATTCAATATCCAATTTAAACATCATAATTTTCTTTTCTTTTAAGTTTTTTATCTTTTCTTTAATTTAAATAGGTGATGAACTTTTCCTTTCTATTTTATAATCATTACAATTTAAGTTTGCCTAACGTTACTAGCCACTTAATCCCAAGAATCAAGTCAGAACTCTGCGTCAGAATGGGAAGGTAGTCTTCTACTACTGTCATACCTTGCATTTCCAATACCACTTGTTTACAGATGCCTTGACCACGCATTTGTTGCCCATTCCCTAGGACAACCCCGTAGTTGGCTGTGTCATAAACCAGAATCCATAACTTCTTCACCAAAGCCTGAGCGATGAAATTATGAGTCGCTGCACAGTCGATTAGAACCACTACTGTTTCCTCCATTACTTGTCCTTTTAGCCGCAGTGTATGTGGCTCCGAAAGTCCCAACGCTGAATTAATAGATAACTCTACTCCCTCCAAAGAATTTAACTCATCGTCATCAGAAGGTAATTGCACATCCCCCAAGTCAGATTCCTCACTTACCAGGATAACATGGAGTTCGCAGTTTCTACACTTGTGCCCTATATACCATCGTTCATCACAACGATAACAAAGGCCCTTCCCTCTCCTACCCTGAGCTTCAGCTGCTGTCAACCTTTTGAATCGAGTCCCTGGAGTGCTGGAATTAGTTGTGGGGGTTTTGGTATTTTTATTTGGGATGGTTGAGTTTGAAGAGGCTGAGCTTCGATTGCTGGAAACTGGGTGCGTTTTGGTTTGAGAATTGGATGGATTTGGATTTGAGTTCTTGGAAGTGGTCCAAGAAACTGTTTCGAACTCAGTTTTGGTTGGATATGAAGGGACCCCTCTGGGGTATGATTTTGCTGCAGTAGACCATTCTTTGTTTCAATTCGAGTGGCCACCTCCATGGTTTCCTTCAAGTCCTTCGGACTCAATAAGAGAAATTCAGCCCTCACTTGCTCCGAGAGCCCATTAACAAAAATAGCAGATAGTGTGGCCTCATCCATCTAGCCCACCGAAGCTGCTAGTAATTCAAATTGTGCCCGAAATTCAGCAACTGATCCAATCTGTTTTAACGCAAACAAACGGTGCAATAGCGTCCCATAGGTTGGTCCCAAAAAACGCTGAAGCAACTGCGTCTTCGGTTGATACCATGTAGTGAAGGTGGTGGTTCATTCTTCAAACCTCAGCCAAGCTTGGGCTTCTCCTTTGAAGCAAATTCTCGCAGCTTCAATTTTTTCCTCCTTCATCAACCTGTTCAGTGTAAAATATCGCTCTACCCGAAAAACCCATACATCCAGATCGACTCCATTAAAGACCGGTAACTCCAGCTTCCTCGGTAATCTATCCTTCTTCCACAATTGGTTGGTCTGAGGGGTTGAGTCAGTTTCAAGATTTGTGCTTGGGTCTAAGGTGAATGGGTTAGATGGTGGATGTCCCATGTGGGTATTAGGATCTGGTGGATTGGGGTTATCGGATTTGGCTGCCGCTGAGCTTGATTCACCTTGAGCTCCATGTCCCGCCCCCAAGTGCTGCTTAAACATGTCTTCGATGCATTGGGTGAACGCAAGGAATGAAACGTTCCAGTCCACTTTCATCTCGTTCATTTGTTTCTTGATACCGAGAATTTCTACCATTTCTTTATCCATCAAAGCTATTATACTTTCCATCCTTGTTTTTGACATCAACTAAAAGAATCGGAACTTCTTTAATACCAAAATGATAAGACTCTTTATAGATCTAACCAAATACGGTAAATAGAGAATCAATGAAGAAGAAAATGATGGATCTGTAGAAGTTTATTAATAGTAAAAATGTCACCGATATAGCCCAACAGCGCTTACGAGCAGCTATGAACCTCTACTAATCTCTACAGAGACCCAAAATAAGAAAGTGTCTATCCTTTTCCCCATTACTTGTATTTTCATGGATTTTCTGTTTTATGAATTGTTTCTGTTACCTGCATCATTCTTTTATTGTCTCATCTGCATGTGGGTCCACCGGAAACAGCCTCTATACTATGTAGGGGTAAGGCTGCGTACTATTGGACCTCCCCAGACCCTGCTTCAATGCGGGATTTCAGACTAGGTGATGATGATGATGACTCTATAACGGCTGGAAATCTTGGTGAGCAACATCCCATAAGATAGGCAACCAGTGGTATTCTTATGATTCTATTTATCCACCATAAACCTCAAGATCATAGATGGAAGATTCATTATGTTCCCTTTTAGCAAATTATACACCTCATAGTGTCCAGTAGGCTGTACCTTTCAACTGACGTACTCTTAGGAAAAATTGAAGTAGCTAAAAGAGATGCACAACATCGTGGTATTAAATTTAATTGTCTGCTCCAGGGTCTCCCATCTAGGGTATTTTCAACATAAAGCCAAATAGATTTGAAAACTTTGAATAACTTCAGATCATCAACATCCCATTTATGATAGGGAAAATTAGTTTTCCCCATAGGAGCTAATTCCAGCATAACTCTTAAGATTTCCTCAAAAATTAAAATTTCACATTCATTTACCCATGAGACAATAGCAAGTTTTCCATTAATTTCTTCCTTTTTCATATGTGTGAAGAATATTCTAACTAGCTCATCATATATTGTCACATTTAATTTCAAAAAATTTTCCCAAAAATGGCAACAAAATAAGGAGAGATAGGTATACCTATGTCATCAAACATCATGGGAGGCAAGATCCACCCAATAACCACCTTTCTTTTCCTGTATTGCATTTTATAATCAACTTTATCTTTTGATGATTGAAACATTTTTTTAAGTATTAATGTCTTTCCTTTTTGTGCAACTATTTTTATCTTCTTTGCCCTTTTTTTCTATAGGAGCCATATCTTCATAAAACAACTTATTTCTATCAATATTTTCTTCAGTCACATGTGCTTTTCCCTTCTTTATTTCTTTTTCCAGATTATTTTGATCTGGTTCATGCCATTGTAAGAATGATGGATGAAGTTTAAAAGATTTGAGATGAAAATAGAGAGTTGGAATGTAGAAAGTCAAAAGCAATGCTTCAAAGAACAAAGAGGTTGAGTATAGGAGAGAAGTCTATTTCTTGTATATTAGGTGTTTCTTGAGAGTTGATCTCGAGTGAAGATGAATGATTGCACGCTAATATAGGAAGTGTGATCATTTGCATATCATCTCACAGATCCATATAGCAACTTGTCGAAACTTCACACACGTCTTTTAAATGCTAAAATGAAAAAATAAAGATTACCTTTTTAGTACATATGTAATCTTGCTCTATTAAACTAAGAGGAGCCTTCTAAAATAAAGGGGCCTTCTAAACTAGAAGGAGTCTACTAAACCAAGATAGACTTTATAATGAATTAGAATAGAAGGAGTCAACTAAAATGAAATGCAAAGACAAGTAATAGAGAATATTCATGCAGAAATAATAAAAGAGAGTTTGCACATTCCAAGCCCTTTTCTTAACACGCAAAATCTATCTTTATAGAGTAACTTGATAAAAATGTCAGCTACTTAATTCTCAGTTTTAACATGCAAAAGATCAATGGTTCCTTCTAAAATATGATCTCTAAGAAAATGATGTTTGATTTCTATATGTTTAGTCCTAGAATGATGCACATGATTTTTAGAAAGATTTATAACACTCGTATTATCACATAATATAGGAACATAAGAAAAGTTTAGAGAAAATCCTATAGTTAATGATTCATTCATAAAATTTGAGCACAACAACTAGAAACTGCTATGTATTCTGCTTCAGTCATCGAAAACTATGTGTAATTTACTTTTTATAGGACCAAGATACTAGACATCCTCCAAGAAATTGACAGTGACCACTTATGCTTTTTTGATCGACTTTATCTCCTATATAATCTGCATCATAATGGCCTACAATGTTAAATAAATTAGTTTTCGGATACCCTAGTCCAAAGTCTATAATTTTGTGGAGATATCGAAAGATTCTTTTGACTACTTGAAGGTGACTTTTTTTTAGATTTAAATGGAAGCGTGCACATAACTCATGCTAAAAATAATGTCTAGTCTTGAGCTTGTAAGACATAGTAGTGATCTAATCATTCCTCTATACTTTGTCTCATTCGTAGCTCTTCTTTCTTTGTCTTTATCAAGTTTATTTCCAGTGTACATGGGAGTACCCATCAGTTTGACATTCTTAAAATGGAATTTCTTGATGAGTTCCTTTGTTTATTTATCTTCAATAATGAAGATTCCTTTTTCTATTTATCTGATTTGTAATCCGAGAAAGAATGATAATTCTCCCATCTTGCTCATTTCAAACTCCACCTACATTAATGTTGAGAATTCTTCATAAAAGGATGGGTAGCACCAAATATTATGTCATCAACATATATTTGCACTATGAGTAGACCATTTTCCTTTCTCTTAATAAATAAGGTTTTATCAACCTATCCTCTTTCAAAGTTATTCTCAAGTAGAAAGTTTCTTAACCTCTCATACCATGCTCGAGCCTACTTTAAACCATACAGAGTTTTTGTTAACTTCATCAAGAAATTCGAATGATTTTCATCTTCAAAACCTGGGTGTTATATAGCAAATACTTCTTGGTTAATGTAAATATTTAAGAATGCATTTTTAACATCCATTTAGAACAATTTGAAGTTTCTATAGCAATTAAAATTCTAATCAATCCCAATCTAGCAATAGGTGCATAAGTTTCATTAAAATCGATACCTTCTTTTTGATTGTAATCTTGTACAAGTCTAACTTTGTTTCTTACTACCTTACCATTTTCATCAAGTTTGTTTCAAAAAAGTCAACGAGTCCCAATGATTGGCTTATTTTGAGGATGACTAATTAGATTCTAGACTTTATTTTTGTCAAATTGATTTAGTTCATCTTTCATGGCTAAAACCTAGTTTTCGTCAGTAAGGACCTCTTCAACGATTTTTGGTTCCATTTGGGAGATGAGAGCCACAAAGTTGTTCTTGAACGATTATCTTTTTTAATCTCCCAGAATATATTGATATGAATTAGGATCTCTCCATTCCCTCAATTTTTTTAATTATATAAGCTCATGTTGAGATGAAGGGGCCCGCTCTGTTCTAGCTTCAAAGGGGCCTTATTAATTTTGTAATTCTAAAAGTATTATTGGTGTAGTTTGATCTCCAAAGTATTTTTAGGAATCAAAAGATGTTCTTTATCATCTGAATCAGCTATTGTTGTCGATGGTAGTGCTTTATCAAATACCACATATATCGATTCTTTTATCTTCATTGTTTTTTTATTATATACTCTGAATCCTTTATTGACGGTACTATAGCTCAAAAAAATAGCTTCATCTTATCTCGCATCAAAATTTCCAAGGTTTTCTTTTCCATTCTTTAAAATGAAACACTTGCAACCAAATGCTTAAAAGTAAGCAACATTTGGTTTTATCCTTTTCCACAACTTATAGGGGATCTTTTTCAAAATAGGTCTTATAAGATATCTGTTAAGTACATAACATACTGTGGATAGTGCTTCTGCCTAGTATCTATAAGATAGTCCTCTTTCACATAGAATGGTTATGGCCATATCAACCAAAGTTCTATCTTTTTATCTCTACAACTCCATTTTATTGAGGCATCCTTGGAAAAGAAAAGTTGTGAGTTACACCATTGTTGTCTAGAATTCTTCAAACTTTTTGTTATATAATTCTCCTCCATGATCGTTTCGAATTAAAGTGATGTAGTATCCTTTTTCTATCTGAATTTTTCTGCAAAACTTCTCAAACACTTTAAAAGCATCATCCTTATTTGAAAAGAAGTAAACTTATGTAAATCTAGAGTAAATCATCTATTATAACAAAACCGTAATGTTTACCACCAAAACTTTGAGTCCTAGTGGGACCAAATAAATCCATGTACACAAGTTCAAGTGGTTGGCTAGTAGACATGATATTTTTAGGAGGAAAGTTGCTTCTAACTTGTTTACCTTTTAAACAAGCCTCATAAACCTGATTGCCTTCAAACTTTAAGGTCAGTAGTCCATTTACTAACTTATTTTTAGACAATTTTAATAGAATGCTCATATTGACATGTCCAAATCTTCTATGCTAGATAAAAAATCCTTTTCTAGAGAGCCAAAACACTTAACACTTTGTGAGGACATGTCTTCTAGTTGATAACAATATATATTCTAATTTCTAGGACTAACAAACACAATATTATCATTATAAATATTGACAATTTCACAATGAGTTTTATAGAAAATGATTTTGTAACCTTCATCACATAGGAAACTCACACTCAATAAATTATATTTCAAACCATCAATAAAGAGAATGTTGTCAATGGAGATAGAATCAAAATTACTAATTTTACCAATTTCGGTGACCTTTGCTTTATTTTTGTCTGCAAAGAAAACATTGCCTCTATATTTTCTTTCAATGCAGTTAAAGTGTGATATTTCACCTACCATGTGTCTCGAACAACCATTATTAACTATCAATTGATTCTCCCTTGTCTCCATTTTGAAATATATCTCATCGTCTCCTAATCTAGCCATGAAGCAAAAGTTGTTGACTTCTTCTAGTTCTTCTTCTTCTTTAAGGTTTTCAGAATCCTCATCTGACCAAGCTATAGTCATCGGTTGCTTTTTGGATTTTCTATTCTCTGACTTGTCTTTTTGAAGAAGAGGACATTCTGGTCTTGTGTGTCCAGCCTTGTTGCAATGATAACATATTATTTGTTTGTTTTATGTATTGCTATTGTTGCTACTGCCTTTTGATATGAACTTGTTATTTTTGTCTTTCTTGTTTCCTTTTATTTTCTTCATCAGCTTCTTTTTACAAAAGTAGACATATTTTCTGACCATAAAGTTGAACTCGTCATCTACATATATTTGCAACTCAGTGTCACTTTCATTATAGTTTGATTCGTTAGATACTTTTAATGCCATTCCTTTTTTGTAGGAGGATCTTTCATTTTTCCTAAGCTCATTTTTATGGATCATAAAATGTTCTCGTAGCCAGTCGAGTGAAATAATGTCTAGATCCTTTACCATTTGTAGATTTTTCATCTTAGGTCTCCATTCCTTTGGTAGTGACCTCAGAAGTTTTGTTACGAGATCATCACTAGGATATATTTTTCCCATATTCTTTAGGGTCGTGATGATGTTGTTGAAGCTCTGAAAAATTTGTCTATTATCTCTCTCTATTTCATGCCAATAGTTTCATATTGATGCACTAAAAGACTTATTCTATGTTTCTTTACCTTATTCGTTCCTTAATACATGATTTGAAGTTTGTCCTACATTTCTTTTATTGTAGAGCAGTAGGATATCTTTTTATATTCTTCTGGAGACAATGCACATATCCGGTGATGTTTCGCTTTATCGTTTAGCTGTGCATTTCTCCTGTCAACATCAATCCATACTTTTATGTTATTAGATGTGGGAATTATAGCTCTAACTTTAATTGCTTGCTATACTTCATTATCTACAAATTGGGGATATATGGTCATTCTGTCTTTTTAGTATGAGTAGTTGTTTCTATTGAAGTAAAGAGTCTTTGAGACGGATTGTCATTCAAACTTCTCAAGGTGATTGCCATGATCAATCACGTGCTGTAAAATACAAAAATGTGAAACCTTGCTCTGACACCAAATGAAAAAATAAACACACATAAGAGGGGGGTGAATTATATGTGACCTAAAAAAATTTTGTAAGTTACTTTCAATTCTAAAGATAAGAGTTTGTTAAAAATTAAAACAATAGAAGCCTATTAAAGAGTAGTAGTCTACTAGTTGGTAAGACTTTGCTAAACTACAAGTCCCTCTGAAAAACAATAAAAAGAAAGTTCCTGTTAAAATGCAAAGAACCATCAACAAGTTGAAAACAGAAAGGGTCTATTATAAAAGTGAAGGAGCATTTTGCTAAACTTAACACACACAATATAATATGGAAATATAAAAGATAAGGAGGGAGAGAGTGAGATAGAGAGAAGAAAGACATAGTTAATTTATACTGGTTCAACTTATAACCTAAGTTTACATCCAGTCCCCAAGTATCCAACTTGAGTGTTTCACTATAAAATCAGGTAGTAGTTTGATGAGCCTCTCCAAGCTCATAAGTTAATATGTTTCAAGATTCTTCAACCTTCCATATTAGTAGTATTTCACTAGGCTCAATAAGCTCTCAAAATTTAAAAAAAAGGGGTTTGCTCGATATGAGCTTCAGTAATCTCTCAATAGAATTTCACTTTTACAAGAGAATTTTACAAAGATATCCCTTTTAAGAATGTATTTGCTTTTGGTGAATTTTGACAATATAGCTTCACAAGCTTTTGTATCGTTCAGTTGTATTTCACAGTTGCATTTGCTCTTCCTTAAATAGGCATTTCTTAAATTAACGTTGCTTCACTTGCATCCTTAGTTATTTGGATTGATTTAAGTCTGAATAACTTCGATTTCATTTTTTCCAAAAATCTTCTAGTAATCATGGAGCTAACATATGACCTTCATATTTAGTAAGATCCTGTTGGATAAACCATTTCTAATAAGGTAAGTTCATAAAGAAGGTTCCTACAAAAGAAAACATATTTCTTATGATTTTATTTCCTTTTGAGAATAAGACCATTAATTGTACAAGGAAATAAATTTAATTTTAATTTTGAAATATTTTATTGTTATCATCAAAATTATTAATTATAAATCTTGAGTTAACACATTTTGCCTATAAAGTATAGCCTAAGGCTCGATCAACTCGAGCCTGGCCGATTGACTTCGGGCTAGGTTGGGCCTGAGCTCAATTGCCATCCCTACCCTTCTCCGCTACCTTGTTTAGTGTCTAGTGTCTAGTGTGCACCACCATCATCTCCATTGTATTCTACCAATCACACAACCCCCGATGTGGTGTAACCTCTCCACCATCTTTCACTATAGTCATCGCACTCATTCACTTCCTCTTATCTATGCTACAGTCACCTTACTATCTCTTGCCTTTACCACAGTCACTCGACCTCAGTCTCTCGTAGTCAAGCAACCACTCCTTCATTATTGTCACTCCTCTGAAATAATCAGTACTTTACTTTATTTAAGAAGTTGTATAACCCATTTTACTCTCCCATAGTTGCAACTCTTTTGTAGGCGAACACCTACATAGTAACACCCCACCCCACACATATTCACTCCTCAATCATCCCAATTAAGCCTTGTAAAGTCACCATCTCAGTCCAGCCTCAGCAAGTCATCATCCCATTCAAGTCTCTCCAACATTAAGTCAAGCTTCAAGCTTTAAGGTTGCAAAATAGAAAAATTACAAATTTTGAACGTATGCTTGAGCCTTGAGTTAATTGATTTTGTTTTGTGTTGTGTAGTTGTGTCATACATGTGTTTGGATTTTTGAAATTGAGAATATATTGTTTGTTTTGTCTAAATTTTTTAAATTGAGGATTCTATATAGATTTGCAGTGTTTGGTATTTGGATATGTTTTTTTATTTATGTTGTTTGGATTTTGGAAATTGAGGATTCAATATAAAATTGAAGTTTATGTTATTATTTGAAATTTGAGAAATATTGAATTAAATGTTGGTCTTTACTATAAATTAGATTCTTTATTGTAAATTGAATTTTTAATATATAAAATGGGTTAGTTAATTATGGTTGAATTATGTAATTACTCAAATTAAGTTAAACATGTCAGCTTATGATAGTTAGATATAATCACACAAAATGAGTTATAGTTATAAATTTATGGTTAAATTATATAATCATACAAAAGAGATAAAGTTATGAACCTATGTAATTATACAAAATAGGTTATAGATTTGAGTTTATGTTTGAATTGTGTAATCACACAAAATGAATTAAATTTGTGACTTTATGGTTGAGTTATGTGATTACACAAATTAAGTTATAGATGTGACTTATAAGTTTATGGTTGAATTATATAATCACACAAAATGGGTTATAATTGTAAGTTATGGTTGAATTATATAATCATATAAATGAGTTATAATTGAGACTTTCTGGTAGAATTATATAATCAAACAAAATAGGTTATAGTTATGATTATATATTCAAATTATGTAATCACACAAAATGGATTATAATTTTGAAAATGTAGCAATCAATGTATATATTTGAAGTTTGGGTTAAGAAACATGATATTTTCTTCTATAGAATGTGCTTAAGCATCAAAATTTCTTAAGGAATCATTTACATAAGTTCATGAAGTTCACTTACATGTGTATATCAAATGATTGATGAGAAACTGTTGTTACTATATTTCTTACTTTTATTATACAAAACTTTACGATAAGAAGTTATTAATTTAATTTTAATATTTATTTTCATTTATATTTACAAATAAATGGAGGGAAGCTCAAGTACTCTTAATAATTCAGTCACTTCAAGAAGATTCAATGATCTAGCTTAGATTCATGCTAGATTGGTTCCTGGAATAAACAAAGTGTACCATTTATTTATATTATAACAAGCATTTGAAAGGTGGGAGAATCACCATATTAAAGAAGGTTTTAACATGGAAAAAAGGTATTGTGGAGCCATATAAGAAAGTGAGCTATGATGTCAAATGGAAAATGAAGACTTTTCTTGAAGAATATCAACATAAGTAAGATAGAAAACAAAGAATAAACTACAAAAATTGGCAATGGAAGCTCCTTTTGTAAGTCAAGATGATAGTAGGGATATTGAATATGGTATTCCTATCCAACAAGAAGGGATGTTGCACCTAATGTGAGAAAAATAAGAAGACAATTGTCTAATGTTTTTACACTACAAATAACTTCTAAAGCTCAACCTTTAACCCGTAGTGCCTTATAATCTAAAGAAGTGGCTCCTAATATGGAAATAACAATCAGATGGTGGTATAATTTAGGTATATCATTCAAAGATACCTATTATTATTATTACCAGCCTATGATAGATGTTATTGCCTCTTATAGTCTAGGATATAAAACTCCTTCTATTGATGAATATAGAGGTAAACTTTTGAGCAAATATATTTATGAAATAAACAATTATTTGGATGAAAGAAGAACAACTTAAGTTACTTATAGGTGTTTAATCATTTGTGATGGTTGGATAAATAGGATACATAAGCCTATTATCAATTTTTTGGTTTATTATGAGAACGGGATAATATGTTTTAAGTCTATTTATGCATTTGTCCTTGTTAGAAATATTGATACTCTATTTCAAATATTTGATGAAGTTGTGAAGGAAGCTGGGCATGAAAATATTATCCAGTTTATTATAGACATTGATTTTACTTATAAAATAGCCAAAAGAAGATTGCAAAGTAGATATGATTCTTTTTATTGATGAGATTGTATAGAACAGAAAAAGTGACCAAGTTCATCTCCATATTGTTAGGAATCCATAGAGTTATACATCACATGCACAACAAGGCAACAGAAAAGTAGGAATCTAAATTCCTACCCATGACTTCCCAAATTTCAAAAAACTTAGATCCATGCATACATTAGTAAGAACATGAAATTTAAACACTTGTACTTTTTATAATACTCCTCCGTTCTTGGATCTTCTCCATGTTTGGGTTGTAGCAATCACCAAACACCTTCCTTCTTAGCTTAAGAACATGCAAGGATGAAGAAGAAGTAGTGTATAAGGGTGGTTAGAACACTAAACCAGATAAGTTCAAGTAGATGCTCAAATGGAGAGATAGATAAAGGTTATGTTGCATATAATTGGATTCATGCAACAATTGCATAAAATGCATAAACAAGACTCAAGACCACTTCTCTCTAACTCTAAAACACTTCTAGACCCCTGATCCTCTAACTTAAGTGTGTATTAGCTTGTTAGTCCTCATGTACATAAGTGAAGAACTCATTTATGTATCATCTATCAAGCCTTCAGTCATGATCGTGGCCTACTTCATTGACAACCATGCACACTTTGTGTCTCATCTAATCTTTTATGCGTGTGACCCTTAGGTTCCTGGTTATGTTAGGCACTTGAATTCACTCTTAATATGAGCAAATCATGAATGGTTTCATGCCACTTGAATTAATTCTTAATTCAAGCAAATCATGAAGGGTTTAATGATTCCAATTTACTGGAATATAAGTGGATTAATACACGAACTCTTCGATAGTTAAATATCTAACTTACAAATCTTTCCATAGATAATTACCATTCAATTCATCCTTTCACCATTCTATACCCCACTTGATTCAGAGTATGGGCTATGTTTCAACTCCCTCTAGACTGACTACATCACATCTAATCCAAATGATGTTAATTCTTGTTCTGAGATCTCATTACTTTATGTGTCATTGAAGACTCTCTTCATGACACATAACTGCTCTGGTTAGATACTCTTGAGTAGTGACCCCAACAAGAGGTCGTAGGCATCACTCCTTCTATTAGGAGTGGTGAATTCTTTATTAGCCACCCAATTACCTTCAAATTCTAATAGTTGTACCCAATCACCATCTTATAAGCAACCTCGTCTTGGGCAACAAGGAATGATGTCAAAGCACAGGATCAGTATCCAAGATATCCTTGAGCACCTCAAGTCTAAGGATATTTACACCATTTCTATGATGAGATTAATCATTGACATTTGATAGATCATCCAAATGATAATCTCGTAGTAGGTCATTCGATGTACTTAGTACTCTTAATAAGCATCCACGTGTTAACTCGAAACATCTCATGCTTAGAGTTTGTGAGATCTAGTGCTTGATCAAATCAAAGAATATAGCATGTGTTAGTCTATCTAGATTAATAATGTCTACTCTTATTAATCCTATAACTAGGGATTATTTAGATACTAACATGATTACATATGATAGGAATCTCACTATCATGATCTCATCATGATTTCCTTCATGCTGTGCTTTGTGTCATAGACTTCATTAATTCGATTTAAGATAGACATCAATTCATAAATAAATGAACAACAAATTAATAAAAAAATTTGTTTCAGTTTATTAACAAAAATAAAGTTTGTACAAAAGTGTTAAAGGTGGTTACCTTTAGAGCACTACTCTAATAATCTCCCATTTGCACTAAAGCCAATCTCCTTTGTATCTAATACTATAGGTGAGTACACTAAAATCAAATTTCATTTGAGAAAGTGGCTTAGTCAAAGGATCAGTGATGTTCTAATTTGTGGGTACTCTCTCTATCTTCACATCACCTCTATTAATTATCTCCCTGATCAAATGATATCTCCTGAGTATGTGCTTGGACCTCTGATGAGACCTTGGTTCCTTTGTTTGAGCAATAACTCTATTGTTGTCACACTACTACTGTTGGGCACCGTTTCCGGAGCCCAACCCTTGCTCTGATACCATAACTGTTAGGCACCATTTTCAGAACCCAACTCTTGCTCTGATACCACATTATGTAGTGCACCGTTTCATGAACCCAACTCTTACTCTGAATATCATAAAACGTGAGTGTGCGTATTACCTTAAAGGGTTATTTCAAAGAACCCTCATTAGCCATCATCCTACAAGAGTAGTGTGCCCACACCAGTCAAACACCAAAATCATAATTGACTTTTTCAAAACAATTATAGCTCCAAATCTCTAGTTTAATTTGAAGCAAGAATTATCTCAATTAGAACTCTATAGAAGAAGTTATGCTTAAAAATCCAAAGTGTGTTCATACCCCAATCATGCTCTCCCAACCAACCTCTCACTTTCTTTCCATCAAAATTTTTGAAATCAACACCAAAAGCTACTAATTTTTATAGAGACATATAAAAACATCGTATGAATCTATTTCTTTAAGAATCACTTCATTTGGACGTAAGATGAGGAAGTTATGACCAAAAGAATTCAACATGTTTGTGTCTTAAATCACATCGTACCTATCTTGGCCCAATTGCCATCACGTTTACTAAAAATGTCCGCTTGCATTTATTCTTAGACTTTTTGAAAGTAAACGTCTAGATCTACAACTTTTATGAAGATCATAAAGTAAGATTATGCCTCTAAAAGGATCAAAATTGTTATTTACTGTAGATGTCTCGTAAATGTCCGTTTAACAGACATACATGTCCGCCTAACGGACATAGACAGGCTTAGGAGCAATTTTTCACCCGAGAAGGTCAGTTAAATGAACATAAAGTCTGTTAAATGGACATGGGTGATGCTGGGGGTCATTTTTGACTCGAGAAGGTCGATCAAATGTACCTAAAGTCCATTAAACGGACATGGGGGTTTTCCTAGCCCTTCCAAAGCCCCTCCAATGCTTCCTACATCCATCTTAACATCATATTCACTCATAATCTTTCCAATTTCATTTCTTCTAATGCAATAACAATCCTAAAACATTCAATTACCAAAATGATTTCATGAAAACTCCCAAATATCAACTCAATGATTCATCACATACAACAAATCTCATCATTCACCATAGCTGTCATGATAGACATTCCATACAACATCACATCCAGTAACGATCATATCTTTTCACACCGGTATCCAAAAATTACAAACTTTATATCATGGGAAAGCTAGAAAGATCATCTACAATTCCATGAAGAAAATTTTGGCTAATTCATTCTAGATCAATCCAGTTTTTCCCCAGAAATCAGAACACAAATTCTTACCCCTATGAAATCTTGAAAATTGTCCCAAATTCATTTCCTTAACTAATGCAACATCATTCTTATCC
>JAOSBK010062757.1:0-15737 GCA_027568895.1 Erythroxylum shatona
ATTTTCTCACCAATTTCTTTCTCATTTAAATTCATTTTAATATTTCTAATTTCCATCAAAAGTTCGGGGTCCAACAAGGCACCTTATAAAGCTTTTTATGGTAGGAGGTACAGAACTGCTATTTGTTGGGATGAGGAAGGAGAAAGGAGGCTTTTAGGGCCTGAGTTCTTGCAAGTCACATTGGATAAGATTAAATTAGTGAAACAGATACTTAAAGGAGCTCAAGATAGGATGAAAAGCTATACAGATGCATATAGAAGGGAGATGGAATTTGAAGTTGGAGACAAATTGTTTCTTAGAGCTTCTTCATGGAAAGGAGTTTTGAGATTTGGTAAGAAAGGCAAACTTAGTCCAAAATGTATAGGCCCATATGAGATCATTGAGAAGATTAGGCCTTTAGGCTACAAGTTAGCTTTGCCACCGGAATTGTCTAAAATTCACAGTGTCTTTCATGTATCGATGTAGAGGAAGTACCGATCTAATCCTTCGCATATCTTTAAACCTTCAGAGGTCCAATTAAGGGAGGATTTGACATATGAGGAGCAACCAGTGGCGATCCTAGATTCGAAGGAAAAAGTTTTAAAAAACAAGGTTGTAAAGCTAGTTAAAGTTTTATGGAAGGACCATTCGACAGAAGAGGCAACATGGGAGCCTTTCGAAGCAATGAAGGAGAAGTATCCACACCTCTTCAATGTCTCAGGTAAGAATTTCGAGGACGAAAGTTTTTAAGAGGGAGAATTGTTAGACCCCAAAATTTTTAATTATTATTGATTTATTCGTTTCATTATTTTTAGAATCAGGTTATTAAATCTAGTAAGCATGAATAGATATTAGAATTAGATGGAAAGATTATAATTAAGTTATAATTAATGTGGGAATGTTATAATTAAGTTTGCTTAAGTAGTTAGTAGACTTATGTTAAAAGAATGAAGGATAAACTTGGAAGGGCAAAATAAAGGAAGGGCATTTTGGGAAGAACAAGGAAAAAGTTGTCTTGAATTAAGAAAGAAGAAGGGAGAAGTCATGAGAATGGGAAGAAGAAAGAGAAAAACGTGAAAGAAGAGAGGAGAAGAAGAAGAATTATGGAAGCTTAGGGAAGAAGGAGAGAAAATCGTGAGACAGAAAGAAAGAAGAAGGAAAAAGAAGAGGAAAACATCTTGTCAAGGTAAGTTCATCTATTTCTTCTTGCTTTGTTATAGAAGAAGTTAGAGAGAATGAAAGGTTTGTGTTGGAAGAAGATTAATTAAGAGAAACCAATTGATTTTAGGGTTTCTAAACTAGGTATTAAGTTTTCTAACCTAGATGGACTATGGGTAAGTTAGGTGGTTTAAGCTAATTTGTATTTATTGCAATTTTGTGATTTTTGAAGTTTATGAAATTATTAGAATGTTGTTTTGAATAGAATCTTAGTTGTTTTAGGAAACTAAGAGAATACTACCCAAGAGTAAGAGGAAAGACAAACATGAGTTGGATTTTTGAGCAAATTAGGTGGGAAATTTATTTATAGTTATTATGTAATTAGACAAATTCTTACCTATGTGTGTGCATGATGATTGCTTGAAATGGATTTGCTTGAAATTGAATTGTTGTGACTTGATTGGAAATGCGTGATGCATTGTGATTATGTTATATCTTAAAAGAGGTTATAACATTTTGAATTAAATGAAAAGAAGAAAAAGCGAGAAAGTATAAGCATACGATTGAATTAAGCATAAATTTGCTTATGATTGGGCAAGAGAGGAACCCATTTTATTAGTCACATGCACGTCGACCTATAGCCTTCTCCCGGCTACCCGCTTGAGGTCATGAGATCCTAAGAAATCAAACTTGTTTTGTTCACAATGTAAACTTCGATTTCTCTATTTTGTTCCACGGAACTCTCAAGCTATTTGTTTGTTCATTGTATCTTTGAATTGTCAAATATGATGCATTTGAGTGTTATGAGTTTGGAGCTAAATTGATTAATGCTTAAATTGCTAGAATAGATTGAGAATGCTTGAATTGCTAGATATGCATGTACATATGCTTGAATTTATGGTCAATTGCCAATGGCTATAAATATATTGGCCACTAAGCTGTGTAGCTCACCCCACTTTTCCCTTCTTAGGTACAGAACGAGATGGTTAGAAATCCTTGCAAGGCATTAGGAAACTCCAAGATAGTTAGAGACTTTTGTACTAAGTTAGTGAATAGTTTGGATAACTTTATAGGCATATCAACATTGAAAATCCCTTTGTATTTTGTTTTAAGCTAGTGATGTGTATGTTGATTTGTAAGGGAACCTTGTATAAACTCTATTTGGATTCATTAATAAAATATGATTATGTTTTGTTTGTACTTCTCAAAATGGGTATATTGCATTTCCATCCTTTTAAAGGTCCGAATATGGCAATGTTTTCTAGAAAGTTGTAGTTTATCGTTTTAGCTTCTAACGATATAAAGTATGCGATTTTTGGACATCGAAGTGACGAGATATGATCATTACAAGTGGAGATGTTTGAGAAAGTGTAGTTAGTGATTTAGAGCTTTTGGTGATGTCAGGAAGACCCTGTAGGAGTCCCTTTGTCTAATTCAGTCTTAGACTAAATCCTTTCGCCTAGTCAGTCTTAGATTGAATTGTCTTGGACTGAGTCTTCTTAGACTGAATCCCTTTGTCTGGTCAGTCTTAAACTGAATCGTCTTATACTGAATCCCTTTGTTTGGTTAGCGTTGGACTAAATCGTCTTAGACTGAATCATCTTAGAGTTAATCCCTTCATCTGGTCATTCTTAGACTGAATCCCTTCGTTTGATCCATTTACACTTTTGAAAATTTGAGATTTTGTCCCTCTAGATGGAAAATCTCTCTGTTAGGTCTTAATGAAAGTTGTAGATCTCGAAGTCTTCTTCGAAATCGTCTAAAGACAACCTTAATCAGATATCTCTAGTGAAAGTGATGCCAATTTTCCCGAACAAGGTACAATGTGATTTAAGGCAAAATCATGTTTGATTCTTTTGGCCATAACTTCTCCGTCCGACCTCCAAATGACTTGATTTTTTAAGCATTAGTTTCCTAACACAATCCTATCTCTATATAAAAATTTATAGCTTTTGGTTTTGATTTGAAATAGATTGATTGATTCAAAGCAAGGGTATGAGTTGAAGAAATGGGAAGAAATGGGTTTACGTCTTATGACTCCGAATGTTGGGCTCCGAAAGCAGGGTCCAATATACAATGGGGACAAGGTACATCCTTAAGTGTGGGGAAAGGGTATAATGAAAAATTCAAAGAAATGTTTCAATTTGGGTCAATTGTTAAACTCATTATAATTTGTATTATTCTTTTTTTATTAGCTGAGATCCCAATCTAGTTAATTTATCTAAACACTTTAGCTTATTATTGATTGTTATTAGTATGTAAAAGGATGAAGGCTAAAATAGACAAGTATGTAGAATTACTTGATTGTTTAAAACTTGGATTATATTGAATAATTTTGAAGACAAGGTTCGTTGTGATTACAAATGTTGGTGTATGTTAATAGATAAATTTGTTTCTTCTTAAATGGCAATGCTATTACAACTTTATATTCCCTCTAAAGTGGCTCAAAGTTTTTGTCCATTTTTCTTGTTTATTTAAAAACAATTTATTGTTTTTAGCAATTAACTTTTTCCTAGTACTTTTTTAGGTCTTGATTGTCTTTATAGATCAAAATGAGAGGAATTCAGGCAGTATTGGGGGAAAATTTAAGAATTAAATTTGTTTTGAAAGGATACATCTATATAAGTGAAGGACACGCTCGTGTGTGACTTAAACACAGCCATTTGAGGGATTGTATAAGTCCTTGTAACTGTGCATGAAAGACGTTGCTTCACCCATGTTAAGGTACCACGGTTATGATGGAAACAACCATGTCCTCAGACTGTATATATTACTGGAACTATGTTTCAATGTGACTATTGAGTTTTAAAGTGATATTGAGGGTCACGATCATTGCATATAGTCATGTGGGTGACTATGTCCATTGTAAAAAATTATAATTTTAAAGTGTAAAAGGAAAACATGATAGGCAATTCAAGGAGATTGGGTTTTAAAAGAACAGTTTTGAACCTTAGAGTGGCAGATACTTAAAGATTGACTCAAAGATTAAAATAAAAATGATATTTCCAATGAAGTTTTAATGGATTTTAATATATAAAAGGTTATATGTAATAAATTCTCTTATTTTCAATTCTTATTCTAAATATTTGACTATTTTTCTTTTTTTATGAAATAAAATTGTTTAGCGTCAAGGTGGGGCGAACCTTAAGATGGGCTTTGTGATTTGATTCTTTATTTAATGTAATTTATTATTACCACATTAGATTCAAATATGTGTTTTAATTATATCTTGAATTAATATTTCTTAGATATATTTCATGTATGATTTCGTGTGATTAAAATAATTAAGATTGAGAAATCCCTAATATGAATAATTCTAGTACAATTGAAAAGAACTACATATAAACCTAAAGATAAGTCAACTTTAATCATCTAGCTTAGGGTCAAACCTAATAGTAAAATTCACAAGTCAATTAACTAGAAAGAGATTCTAGTTAATCAACTTGGGATTAGGTGTCGATAATCTTGAAAAATATATTAATATAAGATAGGAATTTCCACAAGCCAATGATCTTTATTTAAATTGCATGATAAAGAATTAATAGCTTAAGAAATTTTAAAAGGATTCGTTATCTAAGTATTATTTATTTGATTTGGTTAATCTTTGAGTGATTTGTGTTCATGGATATTATTTATGTTAAACTTTAGTTTAGATATATCATTTTAATTAAATCATCACCTTATTTTCTTAGTTAGATATTAGAAAATAGGTAATTACTAGTGCTTGTAATCTTTGTGGGATTGACACTAAATATTCATTATCACTATACTATAGTCCAATAGGTGCACTTGCCTTTGAGATCTATTAAGTAGATATCTTGCTTATTAGCATCTTTTTATGCCTTAGGATAGTTTCATCCTATTTTGGGTTTGTCATTGGTGTCTTCTTATATTTTATAACTAGTTATTCACTTAACTTCTCCATCATCTATGTCTCCTACTACCTCAGAATTTCTTTTCTTCCCTTCCATTTAAATGACATATCAAACATTATCATCCATATACCAAAAACTATAGGATATTTACACAAAAAACAAGAATGTACTAACTCATTACCTTTTCCTCTTTAATCTCCAATAATGCCTTCCTCACTTTCTCTACCTTCTCCTACCTATTGTGACAATTCATTAGGTGTTCCTTGTATCAAGCATCTATGTCTAAAATTAAGTAATCATTCCATTTAATTATTGGAAAAATATCTTTAAATGTTATCATAAATTTGCAACAGAACAATATCATCTCCAACTTCTTAGACTTATGCAGAGATACACTACTAGCACCTAATGGCTAGTCCAATCTAATATCAACCCATGTTATAATATTTATTAACCTTCCTCACTTTATGAGAAGATTCATTTATAGCCTATTTAGATAAGAATTTACAAAAAAAATAAAAATTGAATCAATATGTTATGGATTACACATTTTATATAGGAACAAATATTTTTTGATAATTTGAAATTGTTAGCTACTTAACATCATGATAGCTATGCATCCACCAATCAATGCACAACACCTTTGGCATTTAGAACTTCATATAATTTATCAGTATGCTTACAAAGATGGTTAAAAAGTAATATCTATGACATAGATGTTTATAGTCATTAATAATGACTACAACATCCATCATACTGTAATAGGCATTTGGACACACAAAAAATAAATATATAAATAAGGAAATTTTAATAACATGAGGTCATCCAAATTGAAGAAAAGAGATAGGCAATAGCAAAGGTCCCTCCTCAACTAAAACCTCTTCATCTTTCTAAGTTTACATACCCACTTCAATTACTTTAGAGTAAGGATCTACATCAATTCAAATACCTTCTCCAAATAAAAACTCATTTGAAAAGTATGCAGTATTTAAAAAGTTCCATCAAAAATCGAATACATTTATAATTTAAGGAAGAAATTTTAGTGATTTTATCTAAACTAGTTAAAACTTCTTACCTTGCTCTTTCATTCACAATTTTATTGATTTATGCTAAATTGCATCATTTATGTTTTACAAATTCAAGTTTTAATTAAAATTAAGATAACATCATCATTAAATTTATTTTCACATACATTATCAACTATCCATCCTAAATTAAAATGTTTATGCTTATTGCTTACCTTCTATTTCACTTTTATAACCTTCTTAGTTCTTTGTTGTGTAGAAGATAGTGATTTCATAATAGCTTTTAGCTTCCTTTCTAGACTTTTAGAATAAAGGAAAAATGTCAAAGATTTTACAGTTTTTGGTTAAAGGTGAAAATTTCACCCTAAAGTTTAACAAAATTTTTAGCATGGCCTATATCGTTATCTATAGTGACAAGTTACTCTTAATGTTTAAAAATGGTATGAATTGGAGCCTTGATTAAAAAACAAAAATTTAGCTATAGCTTCAAAGCCACTTCCCTCAATTTGTAAATCTTACCATTTGTCATCTTTGTGCAAACCATACCATTACCATCTCTACCATTTGTCTTTTTCCCACACATTTACTTAATTTATCAAAGCCCAACAATTTCTTTTCACTATTTCCCTCCTTCTCTCTTTACCTTAACGTTGCTCCACTGTTTCCTCCAAGCCAATGTGGTCGAGCTACCAAAACTCCTCCTCCTCCTTTTTCTTAACCTCACTTGCCTCTTCTATTTAAGGATGGACAACAAGTACTACACTAGATTATATCCCTAGTTTGAAGAGATCATTTAGCAAATTATCATTGATAATTAAATCACCAGCTCCACCTTTACCGTCAATATTTTCCACATCTTCTTCCATAATTACATGTTTAATGGATGTAATGCCTCTATCCTCTACTACACTGCCTTCAACTTAACTAAGCACTGTTAACATTAACCTCTTACTCCTTGGAGATGCCTTTGACCTTGATACTCACAATAAGGCTACTCTTGAGTTTGCTTTTCCTAATAGTATGTCACATTCCAACATCTTCGCCCTTATCGTGCATGATTTTATCTCCATAGTGGGTGGTCCTTATTATAATGATTTCATTGGATAGAAAGATTATAGAATTATCTTTTGTTAATGAGAATCTCTCATGACTGATGTGAACCCACCTAGGAATAAAATCCTAGAGAACATAATAAACAAGTTTCAAACAAAACAAGAAAGCTATATATATATATTTATAAAGAGAAGTAATCCATACCTTCTATTTCACTTTAATGACCTTCTTAGTTCTTTGTTATGTAAAAGATAGTGATTTCATAATAGCTTTTAGCTTCCTTTCTAGACTTTATAATAAAGGCAAAAATGTCAAAGCTTTTACATTTTTTGGTTAAAGGTGAAAATTTTCCCCTAAAGTTTAACAAAATTTTTAACACAGCCTATACTGTTATCTATAGTGACAAGTTACTCTTATTGTTTAAAAATGGTATAAATTGGACCCTTGATTAAAAAAACTGAAAATTTAACTATAGCTTCAAAGCCATTTCCCTCAATTTGTAAATCTTACCATTTGTCATCTTTGATTTGCAAACCATACCATAGTCATCTCTACCATTTGTCTTTTTCCTACCCCTTTACATAATTTATCAAAGCCTAACACTTTCTTTTCACTATTTCCCTCTTTCTCTCTTTACCGTAATACTGCTCCACCATTTCCTCCATGCCAGTATGGTCGCACTACCAAAACTCCTCCTCTTCCTTTTTCTTAACCTTACTTTCCTCTTCTATTCAAGGATGGACTACAAGTACTACACCAGATCATATCCCTAGCTTGAAGATATCATTTAGCAAATTATCATTGATAATTAAATCACTAGCTCCACCTTTACCATCAATATTATCTGCATCTTCTTCCATAATTACATGCTTAATAGACGTAGTGCCTCTATCCTTTACTACACTGCCTTAAACTTAACTAAGCATTGTTAACTTTAACCTCTTACTCCTTAAAGATGCCTTTGACCTTGATATTCACAATAAGGCTACTCTTGATTTTGCTTTTCCTAATAATATGTCACATTCCAACATCTTAGCCCTTATCATGAATGATCTTATCTCCATAGTGGGTGGTCCTTATTATAATATTTTCATTGGTTAGAAAGATTATAGAATTATTTTTTGTTAACAAGAATCTCTTATGACTTATACGAACCCACCTAGGAATAAAATCCTAAAGAACATAATAATATATATATTCAGTGATCCATCAATTATAAAGAATCAAGAACTAAATTTATTAACTATTGGAATGTACAAAGAAGAAATTATTTGATAAGGTTAAAGTTCAATAAAGAATAAGGGAAAGAAGCACTCACATGTTCAATAAATAAACATGCTAAAAACTAATTAAAACTTAATAAAAATGTTCATTAAATATAAATCCAAAACTAGGGTTTCCATGATAAACATAACTCGGGATGCAACCATATTCTAGGTTGTGTTTGTTACAAAAATTTTAATATAATAAACATAGTTTGAGACACAATCATATTGAAGGTTGTGTCTTTACAACTTATTTTCCTCAAAAGTTTCACAGGCTAGGATATTTTTATGTTAAAGGCCATGTCTCAACAACTTTATTTTAGATGTACATAAGCATGTCTCTATAACTTTATTTTAAACACAAACAGGCAAGTATAGAATCACATATTAAGTCATTTTCTTAAATAGTTGATTCCTTAGAGTTACATAGACTATAATATAGTTGTGTATGAGTTTGTATTCACATCTAAGTCATCTATAACTATAGCTTCAATCAAATTAACAATCGGTTGGTCTTCTTATAGGTCCAACGTGCATCTCAAAATACTTCTCAAAGTTTACCTTGAAACTTGACCGCCATATATGTCTTAAATTAGCCCATTCAAAGCCTCTTTAATCCTCTTATTGTTATCTCTTATAATTAGTCTAGTAGGCATAGGCAATGGATCCTTTGAAGTTTAACTAGATATATTGACATCATTTTCCACTCTTCAAAAGTATTTTAACTTCAGTCATCACCTGCAACAAATGGGAAAAAGATCAGTAACATTAAAAGTAGCATTAACTTTATATCCACCGTAAAACTTTAATTTATAAACATTATTCTTGATCATCTTAATGACTTGCAATGGACCATTCCCTCTTAGTTGCAATTTAGACTGCTAGTCAGAATCACTCCTTCCTTATATACACCCAAACCTAATCACTAAGTCTAAAGATAATTTGTCTTCTAACCTTTTTTTAATCTATTGCTTTATATAATTATTAAGTTGTCTAACCATCTTAGCCTTATTTGCTCCATACAAACTAGCTAATTCATTAATAGGTAAGGTTAATAAATCAAAGGGAGCTAGTGAATTAAAACCATAAATAACTTTAAATGATGAGTAATTAGTAAATAAATGCATATTTTTACTATATGAAAATTCACTAAACAATAAGTAATCTTCCCAATTCATTAAGTTCCTTTGAATGCGAGTATAAAATAACGTGGTTAAAATCCTATGTACTACTTAAATTTAACAATCAAATTGAGGATGGATAGTAGTAAAAGATAGTAGATTATTCTAATCACTCACTATATTATATGAACTCCACGTAGTTATACTATTTCCTTTAATAACAAATTAGCAATGTTGTTCATATTATAAATTTTATCATAAAGAATAAAGTTCACCACTTTAAAGAATCTATCAAATATCACAAATATATAATCTTTATCCCTTCTTCAAACTAGGAAAGCCTATCATGAAAAATTATAGAAAGATATACCCATAGTTTACTATGTATAGGTAAAGACGAATATAACCAATATAGTAAAACCTAGGTCTTTGTGTTTAACATGTATAAAGTATTTTTAGTGCCAAATTAACCCATCAGACCTTCACCATATGCCTCACATATAAATAACTCATGCATAGAACATATAAACACCCATCTATTTTTATGAAATAGATAACCATTATATCTATAGAATTTCTTAAACACCCCCTTTCACATGTCAATTAAACATTGCCAATGTAGCGTCCCCTTACCTTAGAATACATATTGAGACACCTGGAGGTCATTCCAGTACATAACCTAAGGCAATGGCACCCTACATTCAACCATTACATTCACTTAACATGGCATCATATCTTTATTCACTTATAAAGCATCATAAGAAAATCACAACATTTTAAAAACCAATTTTTTCCTCATTTCATTTTGTAATTTCTAAAGGTCTACAATATGTCTTTCAACATTTCCTACATGTACATCATCGTGGCCAAATACAAAAGTACTATATGAAAGACGAAATAAACAAAAATCTGTCCACTTTGTCCAAAACCCAACTGACTGACCTTTAAGCCATGATTTCTCTTTCAAAACACAAATCTACACGACTGATAGAGTCTCTAAGTTGCTAGTATCATCTCTCAGTCTTGAAAAGTCCATGGTGCAATTTTATTAAGTTTTGCCAACTCATTGAGGTAACCATTATCGATGATTCACTCAATTCATGCATCACATCAATACATATAACATATATTTCACATCTTTGCATTTTTGCATAATCGAACACATATCACATTTTCACTTAAATGCAAACCAATTTGGCATTTCAAACAATCAACATACTTATTAAAATGCATATGAAATGCTCATGTGACTCATTTCCAATTATTACATTGTTGTGACTGAGTGCCTAAACTGTCCTGTATCCATTATGGATATCAGGCTCATTAATAACTATCCCTTATCCAATGGGGATACAGGGCTCATTTTACATAGTGAGCCTTTGGCTCTTAATCACTTTCTAAGCTCGAGGCTCTTTTTCACAATCTAAGCTTTAAGTTCGTTTTCGGTGGCTCCTCTGGTCACAATTGCCTTTATCTAATTGTGCATTCATGTATGGAATGCATTTCTCACAATTAATCATATCATAAACATTTAGTTCGATTTGCATAACTAAAAGTGTTTAATAATGCACATGTATGTAATGAAATATGTACAATGTATGTTCAGGATAATCCTAGGTAGTTATCCATCATTTTCTTCACAAAATCAATCCCATAACAAAACTTACCTAAGTATAATTTATACTTAGGTTTATATCTCAATAAAACCATTGAAATCACAATTCATAGCTCGTTGAATCACTCTCAGATTTTTCCAAAAAATTGAATTTTGGGTGTACTGTTCTTGATCATTTTGACAATGAAAATAAAGTAATTTGGCAATTCTCTCTTCTAGAAGAGTGTTCATGTATGTCCTATGTTTCCATTGACACCAAAATCATTCGATTTGGTTTAGAAATCTAAAAGTTATTATCCCTAATATTTTTGGATTGCTCTCATTCTAAAACAGTACACTAGATTCAACTTCCATCCATAAATTGAAAGTCTTAGATTCTGAATTTCCATTCGACTTCTTCATATGATTTGTCCTATCTCTATAGTTTATGTCAAATCAAAGAGCTTATCATTTGGAAGTCTAGAGAAGAAGTTATAGTTAAAAGAAATAGGACTATTCAGTTTGCAAATCTCTCTCGAGTGTTTAGATCAAAATCAAGTCATGGCCACTATTGGAGAGCATAGTAACTTGATGTGACAAATAAACATCAGCCTAGCAATTAAACTCATGGCCGTGCATGAGTCATAGGTGTGAGGGTGAGAAGTCACAGGCATGAGAGATAAAGACAAAGATTGGGTGAGAGCATACTAGTCAGACCTGTCCATGTTTATCATTCAATGTCTCTCAATTCAGTTCAGATGGATATGATTTTTGGTGGAGAGGTAGAACAACGTATTACTAGTCAAATGGCCTAAGTATCATGTCATTTGGAGATCGGAAGAAAAAGATATAGTCAAAAAAATGATTAGATGTTCATCAACTAATAACCCTCCAAAGTCGCTATCGTGCAATCGCACGATGGCGACTTTCACCTTTAAAACACCAAAGTCGCTATCGTGCATTTGCATGATAGCGACTTTCGCCCTTAAACATCCAGAGTCACGATAGTGACTCTCTTAACCCGCCGAAGTCGCTATCGTGCATTTGCAAGATAACGACTTTCATCTTTAAATCATTAAAGTCACTATCCAACTTCAAATCCCCATAACTTTTGATTCAAAACCCTAAAAATTGCAAACTTCATATCAATGGAAAGCTAAAAGAAAGATCTACAAATTTGTGGCGGTAATTTTGTCAAAATCTACCTAGATTAATACAATTAAATCATGGAAGTTTAGATTAGAAATTTTCTTACCTCTCTTATTTGTTTTCTTTGTTTCATTCACAGCAAACTTCTCTTAGGTGTCTTCCTTCACTAATCCAACATTTCCATTTTCATTCCTAAACTTTCTACTCCATTTCCCTTCAAGTCAATTTCAACACATTCACAGTATCCCTAAATATGCAAGTTTACTCAAAATTCATCGAAAGACAAAAATTAGTTATTCATCCTATTCATGCCCTGCCATATGCCTTTCACCATTCTCTATATTTCAACCTTTGTGCGCATTCTCTATTTTTTCTCTCAACTTTTATTTATCCACTCATTCTTCTCTCAGATCATCACCTTACAACTATTCATTAACTTAAAAATAATTCTTTTCATCATCTCTAAAACACTTTCATAATCACGTACACATATACATATATAAATTCACAGTAAAGAGAAACATAGCATATTTGAATATCATCTTTTCATAAATTTCTACACTAATTCCATAAACCATTTCATTTCTCTTTCTAATTCCAAAAATCATTTCTACATTACTTGATCACTAATAACCATCAAATACTAAATAACATTTTATCCAGATTTTTCATCCTATTAGCACAGTGTTCATGAAGATGTACGTAAATGTCATGATCATGCAATTGACAGTAATTTCATCAAATTATTTCATAAATCCACAACCCTAAAGGATTTACTCAATACTTACTTGTTAAAAATTCCAAGATCTTACAACTATCACAAAGCCCTAAACTCCATGCAATTCACATATACCACTGTACAAATTGACCAGCTTCAGTTTTTTCTTAGGGTAGAAGAAACAGATAGCAAAGTGGGAGTGGTATAGGATAAGGGAAAACAAAGTTAACTCTTGGAGGATATTTGATGAAAAACTCTGTGCATTGGAAGAAACTTGAAGAAGATGGCTACGAAGAAAGTAACTAGGAAAAAGTACTTAGCCTTTCTAACATAATTATAAAAATCAACTTAACTAAGTCTGTGACACTTGTCACGTATGTAATATATAAGGCTCTAACTAAGTCCCTTTTGAACTAATTCCTTTAACTTCCTCCTTACATTACAATTATCTCTAATATCATTTGATTCCTATTTCTATTTTCCATAATAATCCAAAATTTCCTAAATTATTCCAAAAATTCACCAAAATTTAAAAAATATAACAATCACACTAACTAATAAAATTTCCAATATAAAAAATTTCAAGATTCCTAAAAAATTTCAAGATTCCCATTATATGACAACTCAATTCAATTATACCCGGAATTATCCATGAATGCATGTACAATTATTTGCATATGCCAAATTTCACTATTCATGTGTATGTGTATGACATATTATGCATGAGCATGAAAATACATTTCTAATCTCTCATTAATCACTCATGTTTACTATTCTAGCCTCCCCATAGGTAACGGGACGTTACAACGAAAGTCTTTTTATTAGCATATTTATCCTTCATATAGTCAAATCATAATAACCTCACATTTTAAAAATTGAGGTTTAGTCACGATATTCTCCTTAGTTTATACTTAATGAAATAGGAATGCTTTAATTGATTTTATCTATCTAGGATGGAATTTTTTCACTTTACCTTACCTCTTGAAATTCTTTGACTCATGGTGTAACAACCCGTTACCCATGTTAAGGCAAAAATAATAAATGAGAGAAATTACTAAGAAAGAATGAAACACATTTCATGCTCATGCATAATATGTCATACACATAGACATAAATAGTGAAATTGTTGCACATGAAAATAATTGTACATATATTCATGAATAATTTCGGGTATAATTGGATTGATTTGTGTATTTTTTAGAATTATGAATGTTTTTACATTGGATATTTTATGGTTTAGTGAAATTGTAATATTTTTAATTTTATTGATTTTAGGATTTATTTTCAAAAATTATAGAAAATTATGGAAATTTATGGAAAATAGAAATAGGAATTAATGATGATTGGAGATAGTTATATTGTGAAGATGAGATTAATGGAGTTAGTTTCAAAAGCAACTTAGTTAGAGTTAAGCCTTAGGGAAGTGACAAGTGTCACTTAAAAAGTGGCTTAAGAAACTTTGTTAAAGGTAAGTAGTGTTATGAGAGTGAAGTTATCTGAGAGCTAGAAAGTTAAGTGTTTAGTCTAAGTTTCCTTCTCTTTCGGTGTAACCTCCTTCAGATTCTCTTCAACACACAGAGTTTTCCATCAAATTCCTTCTGAGGAATTACTTTGCTTTTCCTTCTCTACCATACGGCTATTTGTTCTTCTGCCTAAGAAAAACTGGAAGTGGGTCTGTTTTTACAGAGGAGAACGTGATTTTGCATGGAGTTTAGGGCTTGAAGATAATTGAAGATTTTAGAGTTTTCAACAAGTAAGTAGTAAATAAATCCTTTAGAGTTGTGGATTTATGAAATGAATATGATGAATTCACTGTCATGTGCATGAATATGGGGTTTACGTTTATATATTTATGAACACTTTGTTAATGGGATGAAAATATGGATATAATGTTAGCTAATATTTGATGATTTATAGTGATCAAATGTTGTAGAAATGAGTTTTAGAGTTTGAAATAGAAATGAAATGGTGTTTAGGATGAGTATAGAAAATCAAAGTATAAAAAGGTGATCTGTTGATATGCTCTGTTTCTTCACTGTGTATAATATGTATATATGTGTGTGTACGTGAATATGTAAGAGTTTTTGAGATAATCAAGGAAATGATTTTTGAGTTGAAGAGCAATTGTAAAATGATGGTTTGAGATGGGAATGAGTGAAAAAATGAAGGTTGAGAGGAAACATGGAGATATAGAATGAAAGTTGGAAATGCAGAAAGTTGACAGAGCATGAATAGGTTGAATATAAATTTTTGACTTTTGATAGTTTGTCACTAAATTTGCATTTTTAGAGGCAGTGTGAATTTGTGATGAATGCATTTAATGGAATGGAGTGGAAATGACTAGAATAAAAATAGAATTGTTGGTTTTTGAAATAATAAAAAGGAAGTCTGAAAATTCTGGAAATGAATAGTAGGAGAGAGTTAAATTTTCGATCTGAACTTTGGTGAATTTACTATACTGATCTAGGCAGATTTTGACATAATGCTCTTCATGAAAGTTTTAGATCTTTCTTTTAACTTTCCATTGATATAAAGTTTGTAAATTTTGGAGTTCTGGATCAAAAGTTTGTAAATTTTGGAATAGAAGTTTAAAGTTGAGATGTTGATGGAGAAGAAGAAGTAGAATTGGGTTCGAAATGCGTTTGCACCATCGTGCATAAGCACGACGGTGACTTTCAAGGTTAGTGAAATAAGCACGATGGTGACTTTGGATTTGAAAGGTGATTTGCACCCTCATGCTTAAGCACGATCGTGCATTTGGGATTTTCGCTTCTACTGAATAGTCTTGCTTCTTTTGATC
>JAOSBK010063031.1:0-15704 GCA_027568895.1 Erythroxylum shatona
AATAACAACAATAATGTTTATTCTTATAAGTCTTTATAATGAAAAATGGAAGAAGCAAATATGTACGACCAAGTTTGTTGCACCAAGATTTATGGCAAACTTTATGAGAAAGTAGGAGAAGACGACTTATGCTTATAAATTAAAAGATTCATTTGACTTGTCGCATAGAGAGCAAGAGCATTTGGAGGATAGTAAAGAGCAATGCTATATCTTTAAAGCAAACACACCAGCAGTAATCCCAACTATTGTCTATAAAGTGGCGCATGTTTTCGTATTTGTTTTAGTAGCATATACGTGATTATTCTACTATTAAATACAGTTTACAAATAGTTGTTATAGAAATAGTTATTTTTACTCCTCTTTGTAATGTGAATAAAAATCTTTTATTATTAATATAGATTAAAAAACTTGCAATTTATTCCTTTCTCAATCCATGGTTTAGTTGTCATAAAATTTAATAGAAAGGGAAAGACTAATCCTTTAGGAAGAATGATCCTAACAATAATTCCAACTATTTTCCCATTTGTTTTAGTAGTATGTATGTGATTATTCTACTATTGCATGTGATTTGTATATAGCTACTATATCAAATAGTTATTTTTAGTCCTCTTTGTAATGTGAATGAAATTATTATTATTATTATTATTATATAAAAATATAATTTATTCTTTTCCATTCTATGATTTAAATTGTCATAAGTTTTAATAGCAATGGAATGATCAATCCTCTAAGAAGAATGGCAGACCACAACCTTTTCTTCCTTCATATGACATTGCTAAATTTTTAAGGTTGAAAAAATAAAAGAAATTTGTTGAAAAACAATCATAAATGGAACAAGTGAATGGAGGGAATGAACCATATGAAAATATAGTAAAAGGTGAAAAGGGAAGCAATTGTTCAAAAAGAGTTTACTTTTCTAAGGTGGAGATAAATACCAAATAAAATTATAGAACAACAAATCAGAACCACATAAAGATGTAGTAAAAGAAAATGGATATGACATAAGTATGGATATGCTCGAAATTGCTACTATTCAATACAAAGGTAATCATAGATTATACTATTATTTAAATGATTTCTTTATTGTTTATTGGCATTAATAATTATTTTGAATATATAATTTATGAAGAAGAAGGGGAGAGGTTCAACTTTGCTCAAAGAGGTTCATGCAAGATCCATGGAGCAATGCAAACCAATTTTTTTCAATGCTCTTAATCAGGTAGTTGGTCTTGATGAGAAGACACTGATTGAGTTCATAATTGTCTTAGGTTCCATGGCTAGTAAGCAAAACCTTGCACTTTTAAATAATGTCAATTGGCATAATAATTATAAAGAATGTATTTGAGAATATGTTAATGTAACAAACCATCATCTTAATGTTCCTACTGGAGATGTATAGAGAGGTTACAAGTCTAGATTGAAGCAAAAGCATTTCAAATAGTATACAACATATGAATAAAGAATGACCAATCATCCTAACTATATAAACAAAGAAGTTTCTAAGGAGTTCATTTTTTATTGGAAGTAAGACAATTATTAGTACTTTTTAGAAGCTACTTACATGATGTCTAATTAATATGATGTTTTAATATGTAGCAAATTAATAAAATAGATGTTCAAAATTGAAAACAGCAAACTAAAATGTACACAACTAGTCTTAAAAGCTTTATAATTATTCATGCTAAGTTGGTAAGTTCTTCAATGAGTTATTATTTATCAAGAAACTATCTAAAATTTCTAAATTATTTCAAAATTCCATTTAACAATTGTTTCCATGGATAGCAAAATGAAAGAGAGGACAAAATCTAATCTCTAATGCTAAAAAGTATCTTGCAACTTATAGAAGAAAGCCTAGAAACATATACAAGCAATCTATTAAAGCTATAAAGGAGAAATTGTGAGTAGTGTTTGTCTTGTAATAATTTTCTACATTGTTGCTAATTATGTTAAGATGCCTAGATTTATTGCTCAGTATGTGTGATTTTTATTATTAATATATTCTTCCTATCAAAATGGGTTATTTCTAGTAATTGGAATTATAATATATTTCTTTGTAATCATATATGGTGCTTGCATTCATTAATGTGACTGCAAATTTTCTTTTTTAGGCTCGTATTAAAGAAAAAGGAAAATGATAGTCAAAAACTTAATAAGAAGTGATCAGGCCTAAGCATAATAAACTTTTTTGAAAGGGTATGAAAGCATCAAGCATGAAAGAAAATAATAAATTGAGTGATGTCTTGCACAAATTTCCTAATAAGTATTTGCATCCCATCAAGAATGCATAGGAAAAAAAAGATGAATTAAAAAAAGTATAACCTAAAAAGGAGAGAATGATAAAGGAATTACAATAAGAGAAAGTCGAAAACTTGGAAATGAAAAGGGAACTAGAACAAGATAAAGCAGTGATAGCCTACCGCTAACTACTAAATAATAAATTCCAAACTACCAAACTATGTAATAAATGGCAAGCTAGGGTCGAACCATAGAGAGCTAGGATGTAAATGCTATTTCCAATGTTGCAAATAAAAGAAAATAAAACACCTTGAAATGGTGAAAACGAAACAACGAAGATGCAATGAACATAAATGAAAAGATAAACACAAAGCAAATTGAGAAAAGACTAATAACAACGATAAAGAAGTGGGTTGGAGATATCTTCGGGGTTCCAGAATGTTCATTGATCCTTGAATTTAAATAAAAGATACTCTCATCATTGTATTAGCCTATGGACTCGATTAAGCTCTCGAACCCTTAATTTCCTTAAAATAAGCAAAACTAATAAGCTTTAGAAATGCCCCGATCTCCACTATAACGTAGAATAGGCTCTCTAAGTGCAATTGTGAAGATGCATTAGGTACTAAGAAACAACTAACTTAGACCACCTACTCATAAGCTCAGAAGGTGTAACCTAAAGGTATGGGATCCTAGATTAGTTGATTAAGTATCCTGACAAATTCAACTAACCTATTGCTACTTCTAGAATCACTATAGACTATATCACACGCTCAACCCTAACCTTTGGATTAGAAAATTACCTAAAGGGTGATCAAACCTATAAGCAACTCCTTATTCATGACATTTATCCTAAATCTCAAACCAACCTAGACCTTCAAGCACCAATTCAAAATAAGTTCAACTCCATTCTCATGATTTTCATCCCTTCATCCTTATAATATCTCCAAACACCTTAGTAATCTAGCCACACATGTTCATATTAAACACAATAGATATTGCATAAATGAAACTCATATTGATTTAAATAAAATAAAGGCTAGAAATTATAAACGAAGTAATAAAAACTGAAATTCAACACTAACTTAATAGAAATCAAAACTCTTTATGCTAACAAGTAACCAATCATAACCTAAATTACAAAATCTAAATTAATTGCATCAAAATAAAATTTCCATCATACATAACTTGCACAAAAAACCCAAGTTAATTGATCATGAATCTAAGAACATGTTTAAATCCTAACTATTAAGCACAAATTAATCAAAAGCATCACAAATAAGCAAAAAACCTATAACATAAATCATTAAACATTCAAATATTGAAAAAGCACATGAATAAACTCAAATAACCAAGATTAAAGCTAGAAAATTGAAGGAATAAATATCCATTGATATATCATAAAGGTTCCATACAAAATTCATAAAGTTCAACTATAAAATTCATCAAACATTCATTTTAACATTCTAGAACATACAAACATATGATTAGCATTAAGATAACTTTAAACTAATGGAATGAATACAAAAATAAAGTATTGAAATTGAAAGAGAATAACTAAGCTTATAGAAAATAACAAAAAATCTCTCTGCTGATTCCTTCTCTCTCCTTGGAATTTCCCAAAAATGGTGGATTTTGAGAGTCCTTCTCTCTTCTTAGAGTTTCCTTAAAAGTGGCAGGTTGGAGATTGTTTTTCTAGGACATTTCTCTTTCTTTATATAGTATTTTCTATTTAGGGTAAACCCTAGGGTTTTCCCGTGCCTAAAAAGTCCTTCGAAAAGTCCCTCAAAAAATTGAATTCGGAAGTGACCACGCGTCTGTCTACGTGCAGGCCACGATCATGGCCTTTACTGCACGATCGTGGCCAGTTTGTCTACTCTCTATCACGATTGTGGCCTGAATTGTGGGCTTATGCTTGAGAAAGCCATGATCGTAGGCCTGTGTCTTTGTTCAGACCTCTTCTAAAACTCCTCCGAATGTCCTGAAACATTAACAAACTCATCATGACATCTCATATTGACAAACTTTGTCAAACTTCTTCCTTTTAGCATATATTTGTGTTCAATCCTTTAATCAATATGTAAACACAAAATGAACACAAATTGAGTATTCAAACACAAAAATAGGATTGAAAAGACATTGAAATGCATAAGAAAATATAAGATAATTCGATCATATTAAATACCATACTTGAACTTTTGCTTGTCCTCAAGCAATTTAAAAATGACTAAGATATTCTGTCAATTTGATTTCAAAGAAAATTGAGTATATGCAATGCTTCAAACTTCATCAAACTCAAGTATCGAGCTACTACATATATCATAATCTTTCCATCAATATACATAAACAAAGTCAAAGGTAGACACCATTGACCAAAGGTTAAAAAAAAACTAAGATGGATTTTTCTCACGATGTTCACTCATTTCACTCAAGTGTTTAAGGTTTGTGTTCAACTCAATACTCCCTTTACCACATAGATTACATGCTATCATGGATCAAAAAGGGCTTTTACTTAAGGTTGTAATAGGGTTTGGGTTAAGGCAAGGCAAAAAGGTCAAAAGGTAACTCATAAGTATTAACAAAGTATTAAGTAAAAACAAACAACCGAAAACAAATTATGAGATATGCATATAAATATACGAACTACAACTACTCATCACCAGCTAATGCTATTACATTTCCTTCAACAGTAGAAACAAAGACACTTTTAATCAATTACACCAAAAACAAAGATGTTTTTTTTCTTTTTTTCTTTTTCTTATATACTTGAATAATATTAAAACAATAAGGAAACAATAGAAACATAAATCAATAAAACATGAGTAGAAGTGGCTCTCAAAACATCTCAAAATTGAATACAAAACAAAAGTCCATATATCATATACATTAAGTGCTTAATCATTATTTCATTAAACTTATAGCAGGTAAGGCTAATAGATTTTCAAGTTTCAATATAAGGTGATTAATTCATAAACAAATAAGGTTAAAGGATCAAAGGTGCTGGCAGGGGGAAAATGAGTTGGTAGGTCATTTGAGCTGAGAGTTCAAAACAGAGAAGGCCTTAATCATTTCCATAAAGCATGCATCTCATAGTTTCAAAGCGATTCAATACAAGTTCTGAAGGTAATCTTCCTAAGGGAGCATCACACACAACAAAGAGAATGACTATGAAATGCAGTCATATAGGCTCAAAACCTCACATGTACTTATATGGAAATCTATCAAAATTTCATACATTACCTAATCACTCAAGTATCAAATTATTGACTAAGTTTATGCAACTAACTACTTCAATCAACCCATATGATTCACCCTCCACTCAAGCTGCCTAATCCAAATTCAAGTAGGGTAAAGCAAAGAAGAAACAAGGTCTACCTTAACTCTATCAACCTCAATACTTTTAGAAGAAATCACATGTCCTAAAACTATCCCTTGTTGAACCATAAAATGACACTTTTCATAATTAAGAACAAGGTTAGTTTCAAGACATCATTTATGTACCAAAATGAGGTGATCCAGGCATTGTTCAAATGAATCCCCATGCATGGCAAAAGTCATCCATGAAAATTTCAATGATTTTCTCAAGATACTCATAAAAGGTACTTACTATGCCCCTTTGAAAGGTAACAGGGGCATTGCACAATCCAAAGGCATACTTTTGTAGGCAAAGATGTCATACGGGCATGTAAAAGTCATCGTCTCCTAGTCCTTTGAAGCAATAGCAACCTGAATATAACCTAAATAACCATCAAGAAAACAATAGTAAGTACAACCAGCAAAACGTTCTAACATCTTATTAATAAAGGGCAGTGAAAGTGGTCCTTTCTACTCATTGAGCTGAGCTTGCAATAATCCACGCAAACTTGCCATCTATTTTGCACCCGAGTCGGAACTATCTCTTCTCTCTCATTCTCCACAACTTTAATGCTCAAATTCTTAGGAACCACTTATAAAGGACTTACCTACTTGTTGTTAGAGATAGGGTATAGGACACCCACGTCTAGCAACTTCATTGTTTCCTTCTTCACCACCTCCATCATTGATGGGTTTAGACACCTTTTCACTTGACGGATTGGAGTTGCTCCTTCCTAAAAAAAAATCATATGCATGTATAAGGAAGGACTAATACCTTTAATATCCATAACTGTACATCCCAATGTTGTCTTATACTCTCACAACACACTAACGAGCTTTTCTTCTTGCAACTTTGTAAGATCACTTGCTATGATAACTGGAAGACTGTTGTTAGTGCCCAAATAAGCGTACTTGAGGTAAGTCGATAAGGGCTTTAACTTCACTTCTGGTGCCTGCATAATAGAAGGTAACAACCAATTAGTACGAATGGGCAATTTTAAAAAGTGAGGGATATGCTTACCAAAAGGACTTGTCTCAAGTGCCCAAATTCTTCCTTTAGATCCTCTCCAAATTTGAACTTACTTTGCTAATAACCAGAGATCTTTTGCTCCAATAGGGTAGTGAAGGCTACCTCTAAAAGGCCACCTATAGAAAGAAGAGAAAAATGCTCCACCAAAGAGTCAAGAATATCTACCTTGACTATCGATTCATAATATGATAGATAATGCATGACTTCAAAGATGTTAAAATGAATGACCTCACCATCAAACTCCATAGTCAACTCCTTGCTGTGTGCATCGATTTTTGTCCGATATGTCTTCAAAAATGCCCTACCTAATAAAATTGCCGAAGGACTTAAAGAGCCCTTATCCTGCATATCTAACACATGAAAATCTGCAGGGAAAACAAGTTCGTTAACCTACACCAAAACATCCTTAATAACCCCCTCAAGGTATGTATTAGATCTATCAGCCAATTGAATGATAACACATATATCCTTTAATGAACCAAGATTAAGAGCTTTAAAAATAGATAACGACATAACATTGATCGAAGCTCCTAAATCTAAAATACATCTCTCAAACCTCATGTTACCGGTCTTACAAAGAATGGTAAAAATACATAGATACTTACATTTGAGGGGTAGCTTCCTCTGTAAGACTGCAGACATATTACCCCTTACACTAATCATTTCATCTCCCTTTAGCTTCTGCTTGTTGGTGCATAGTTCCTTCAAAAATTTAACATATCATGGAACTTGCTTAATTGCTTCCAAAAGAGGGATATGAACTTCCAACTTGCGAAAGACCTCCAATATTTCCTTTTCCTTCTCTTGTTGCTTATTCTTTGCTAACCTGTTTGGAAATGGAACAGGATGTGAATCATTAACAATAAGGTGTGAAGTACTTACCTGAGGATGGTGATCCTCCTCCTTCTTTGTTAGCTCAATTTCTTCCTCTTCTTCTTTCTCCTTCCCCTTTCTTGGTCCTTGTACCTCCTTGCCACTTCTTAGGGTAATGGCATACGCATCTTCTCTTGGGTTCCTTTCAGTTTGACTAGGTAACCTTGTGAAACTTTTGGCTTACAACTTCCCCATGACATCAGCTAACTAATTGATTTGATTTTCCAAATTATTTAAACCACTCCTCGCTTCCTACTAAAATTGAAGAGTATTAGATGCTAAGCTCTTAACAATTTCCTCTAAGGACATTCATCCAGCTTGTTATTGTTGTGGTGGTTATACAGACGGTGACCTTGACTGAAACTATAGTTTATTCTGATGGAAACCTAGTGGTGCATGGAATCCTTATTGCTGCTGTTAATAATTGGGTTGGCTTAGAACTGATTCCTTGCTCTGGGTTTCCATACTTGAACTTGGAATGATCCTTCTACCGTAGATTGTAAGTAGGGCAAAAGGTTTATACCTGTGTTGTTGTCCTTGGAACCTTCTAACTGTGTTGACGTGTTGTCCATCCTGCAAGGAAGGGCAAGCATCTGTAAGATGGTCAACTAATGCACAAATATAGTATACCTTACTAAGCCCCTTTCCTATCACTACTTGTTGTACCAATGAAGTCAAATTTGCGACTTGCTACTGTAACTTGGAAATGGAGTCCTCCTTCGCATGCTTTGTTGAGGAGGAAGCGTTGTTATGATTTCCCTAATACTAGGAGTTCACTGCCATTGTTGATACCAAGTTCCTTGCAGCCTTCAGTGTCCTATCCACTAAGGCTCCAATGCTCGCATTGTCTATCATATTCTTGTCCAAAGGAAGCAAATCTTAACAGAGATATTGAATTAATAACTATTCACTTATCTAATGGAAGATAGTTATTACAAAGCTTCTTGAAATACTCCCAAAACTCATGAAAAGACTCCCCTGTGTCTTGTCGAATGCCACATATCTCCTTCTTGATATTAGCAACTCTTGAGGCAGGAAGTACTTCTCTAGAAATGCCTGCTACATTTGCTCCCATGTGTTGACTGAGCTGGCAGGCCAGTCATACAACCACTCCTTGGCTACATCTGCTATGGAAAAGGGAAATGCCTTTAGCTTGAGTTGCTATACTAAGACTCTTGTAGCTTCATACCTAAGAATGCGATATGGAACTCTTTTAGGAACTTGTTAGGATCTATGATGTAGCCTAATCCCAGTAACTTGGTGTCTCGAAAACCTGTAAAAAGTAGTGCATGTATCAGTCTAGGTTTAATTTCAACTTTCGACTCATCATCCGAATAATTGATGCAAAGCATATTAGGATTGAAAGAAGGAGCTGCAAGCTCCTTTAAGGTGCGTTGATGATGTTACATAATCCCTTCTATTTCTTCTAATCTTCTATCAACTTCTTCTTCAAAGGATAAGGAACGACTGCTCTCAAGAAGATGTGTATGGATTCCTCGCTCTCTATGACAAAATTTGCTGCAACCTATAATAGGAGAAAAGGAGAAAAGGTTAAGGGGAGAAAGTAATGAACCTCTATTTTCCCTAGCAAATTTACATAAACAAATGTGTTTTGAAGAACTATGGGATATGCAAACTGATGAACAAAATGAAAAAGATTAGAAAAAACAAAAATAAAAATAACACAAGCAACAACAATTAAAACACATTAATTTCCTAACAATGACGTCAAAAATTTGGTAGCCTATCACTAACTACCAAATAATAAATTCCCAACGACTAAACTATGCAATAAATGGCAAGCTAGGGTCAAACCACAGAGAGTTGGGATGGAAATGTTATTTCCAATGTTGCAAACAAAATAAAATAAAACACCCTGAAATGATGAAAACGAAATAGCTAAGATGCAATGAATGTAAACGAAAAGATAAACACAAAGCAAATTGAGAAAAGACTAAATAACAATGGTAAAGAAGTGGTTAGAGATATCTTCAGGGTTCTGGGATGTTCACTGATCCTTGAATATAAATAAAAGGTACTCTCATTATGGTGTTAGCCTATAAACTCGATCAAGTTCTCAAACCCTTAATTTCCTAAAAATAGGCAAAAACTAATAAGCTCTAGAAATGCCCCATTCTCCATTATAACCTAAAATAGGCTCTCTAGGTTCAATAGCGAAGACGCATTAGGTACTAAGAAACAACTAACTTAGGCCACCTACTCATAAGCTCGGAAAGTGTAACCTCAAGGTATGGGATCCTAGATTAGTTGATTAAGTATCCTGACAAATAGATTAGTTGATTAAGTATCCTGACAAATTCAATTAACCTATTGTTACTTTTGTGAATCACTATAGACTATTACATATCACATGCTTAACCCTAGCCTTCGTATTAGAAAATTACCTAAAGGGTGATCAAACCTATAAGCAACTCCTAATTTATAACATTTATCCTAAATCCTAAACCAACCTAGACCTTCAAGCAGCAATTCAAAACAAGTTCAACTCCATTCTCACAATTTCCATCCCTTCATCCTCGTAATATCTCCAAACCCTATGTGATCTAGCCACACATGTTCATATTAAACACAATAGACATTGAATAAACAAAACTCTTACTGAATTATATAAAACCAAGGCTGGAAATTATAAACGAAGTAATAAAAAACTCAAATTCAACACTAACTTAATATAAATCAAAACTCTTTATGCTAACAAGTAACTAATCATAACCCAAATTACAGGATCTAAATTAATTGCATCAAAATAATAATTCCAGCACACATAACTTGCACAAAATCTTGAATTAATTGATCATAAATCTAAGAACGTGCATAAATCCTAACTATTAAGCACAAATTAATCAAAAGCATCACAAATAAGCAAAAAACCTATGACATAAACCATTAAACATTCAACTATCCAATAAATTCAGATCTGAAAAAGCACATAAATAAACTCAAACAACTAAGATTACAGCTAGAAAATTGAAGGAATAAACATCCATTAATATAACATAAAGTTCCTTACAAAATTCATAAAGTTCAACTTTAAAATCCATCAAACATTCATTCTAACATTCTAGAACATGATTAGCACTAAGACAACTTTAAACTAATGTAATGAATATGAAAATAAAGTATTGAAACTGAAAGAGGATAACCAAGCTTATGGAAAATAACAAGAATCTCTCTGCTAGTTCCTTCTCCATCGTTGGAGTTTTCCAAAAATGGTAGATTTTGAGAGCCCTTCTCTCTTCTTAGACTTTTCCCAAAGGTGGCAGGTTAGAGAATTTTTTCTAGGTCATTTCTCTTTCTTTATATAGTATTTTCCATTTAGATTAAACCCTATGGTTTTCCCGCGCCTAAAAAGTCTGATAAGTGCCTCGAAAACTTGAATCTAAAAGTGATCCCATGTCTGTCTGCGTGCAAGCCACAATTGTGACCTTTAGTTCACGATCGTGGCTAGATTGTCTACTCTTAGTCACAAAGGCCACAATCATGGGCCTATGCTCGAGCTTCTATCACGATCTTCGTGGGCTGTGTTTTGATTCGGACCTCTTTTGAAACTCTTTCAAATGCCCTGAAACATTAACAAATTCATCATGACATCTCATATTGACAAACTTTGTCAAACTTCTTCCTTTTAGCATAATTTATGTTCAATCCTTTAGTACGTATGTAAATACAAAATGAACACAAATTTAGTATTCAAACATAAAAATAGGATTGAAAAGACATTGAATACATGAGAAAATATAAGATAATTCAATCCTATCAAGTAGCTAGAGAAGAAATGATGAAACAAATGTTCTTCCTCATTCAATCTTAACTTGGGCAAGCTAACACCACTAACATAGACATGCTTTGTAACTTGATTGTACCTAGTCAATCAAGAGGGTGATCTTCTATTCTTCCAAACTATAGATATCAATATGAAGAATATTAGGTGGCAAATTTCCTTAATGCAGTACTTTTGTATATCATCTTATTGTCTTTTCTATTGAGATTAATTGTCAAGTTTTCCAATTAAAAATCTAATGCATTCAGTATGGATTGAAAATTTTATTTTTTTCTAAATTTGTTTGTAAAAAGAATTGAATCTATGTATTGTTAGTTTTTTAATTACATTATTATTTTTCTTGACTAAATGGAGGTCACAATGAAGTAGTTAGTATTTTATTATTTAGATATATCAACATGTTTATGAGTATAGTAGTTTTATAATAATTATAATCTACATTTTTTAGGAAGGTAATGATTATGAGTAGAAAATGAGGTACTTAGTGAGGGATTTTGGAGTGTCCATACATATTGGTTTGTTTTGTATTTTGGTTAATGCTCTTATATTCCATATGAAATAGAGGAATATAATACAGGTGCATATTTTAGCTAGTGAATTTTGACTATTGTATTTTGAATATGTTAAAGGTAGAATTTTACAAGTCCTTATGGACTATATGGTAGCATACATAAATGTAGTTTTTTATGTTGCTTACTCAATAAAAAGAGTTTGCTTTTATACTAACATGTTACTGGTAATGAAAGAATAAATTATTGCTTTTGTTGTTTCATATTATTGTATAAGCAAAAGCGTGTCTTCCATCATTTGGAGAATCGTACTAGAGGTTGTGTCTATCACCTAAACAAATCACCAAAGCCTACGATTTGATCAATGTTCATGCTTCAGGTTATCTCCAAGACGGAGTAAAACATATTTAAAGGCGTAAACCTTAATATGTTTGGAGCTTTATTAGTATTTTCGAGAAAACACGTATTTTCTAGACTGTACATATTAGAAATATCTTTTTTTCCTTAGGATTGATCGTCTAAAGGCAGCTACAACTCTTTGAAGACCTACTTTAAGTTTTTTTATTATAGAATTATGATGTAGACATTATATCACCCAATCAAGCTATCTACAGAATTGGGAAGTTCATATAAATCTATTTCTACTGACTTCTCCAAGTTTGTCTTTTTATTTGAATGTTTTCAATATTTTTTTTAGGCTAAATGCTTCTTCTATATTTAAATAAAAAATCCTAGTGATTAGTTTATATGGAGTGATTAATTTAGTTATGATATGAGATATATTTTTGGAGCTATCTTCATTTGTTTTAATGTTGATTTATTCATACCAACTTCTAAATATAATTTTAATTCACTGGTGGACAATTCAAGAGAGTTTGCTTGTGAGTAGATCATAACTTAGGTAAGAGGGATAAAATAGGATATTCAAGGGAGGCATAAATTGTAACACCTAATACTCGATAATATGATCGGAATACCAAAAGTTACAAAATTCTTAAATACCTAAAATTACACATTACAAAATTTTCTATTTAAATCATTATTATTCTTGCAAATATTATTCGCTTTATAAAAATTTTAACATAGTTTCCTTTATATTTACTTAAAATCTCCTATAAGAAACTTAAATACACTTCTCATTCATTTTATCCAACCATCCATCTCTGTATCAAACTCCTTTGACAAAATAATTTTCTTATCCTCCAATATATTTAAGCCCATCTTAATCTAATTTTATACACAACTTTAATATATAATCCACAATATAATTCTATAAGATCCTTCATTTCGTTAAATGTACTTGTCATAACCAAAAACAAAATATAATTCTATAGTACATCCATCTTAAAGTCTTTTGCAATCCTCTAGGTGACTCTAATCTTTATATCAGATCCACCATAGCTTTCTTTTAAATTTCTTCAAAACCTACGTGCAGAAAGAAGACCACGCGCTAAGCTATAGGCTTCGTAATGTTCAAGCAATTGCATTTGTCATCCAATTTAATTCATTCAACTATAACATGCAAAACATATAACATTTTTCAAATATAAATATCTTCAGTTATTTCTAAGCATAAATAGGCAATAAAATTAATTTATGAAATTTAAGCATGTATCTATTATATTACTTCATATCTATTTACATAATGATCAATAAATTTTGCAATTTAATATTACAATTAATGACTACTTCTAATTGAAGTTCTTTAATTATTAGTTATGCATTTATATATTTTATGTAATTGCCCTAAGTAAAATCTAGCAGAATTGCACTACTGAGCCGGATAAGCAGGATTTTAAAATGCGAGATCAAGTTCTCAAAACTATATGGTCCATTTTCATATCTTATATCATTAAATTATTTTATTATTACTATTTTTATATATTTACATATCAGGATCGAGCTCTCAAAGTCATGCAATCCATAACACAAATCAAATATCTTACACTGGAACCTAGCTTTCAGAGCTATACGTTCTAGTGACATATATCATAACGCAGTAGTACTAACTCCCTGATTGACATGCCAACCTTATCACATTTCTCCGATTCCTATCTATTTTACTAAGGGCAAATCTAATTAAATTCCATTGAAATTTAATGATATAGTCTCATAATAACCAATTCAAGTTATTCTATATTTGGCCATACTAGAAGAATTTAATCTTCATGGTTGAACTTAAAATTTATATCATGTGAGTATTAAATATAACCAATTAAAGTTAGATTCATAACTAAACTAAATGCTTCTCACATACATAAATTCGGCCAAAGTAAATGTCACTCGTTATAGTCAATTTTTTCATTATTGGTTTTAATTTAGTTCATATAACATTCAAGACATATTCATTTGACCAATTAGTCAAAATAACATTTATATCAAATTTTCAAATTCAAACATAATGTGTGCCAATTGAGGAAAATACAAATTATAAGTCGATAATTCAAATTAATCACATATATAATTTCATTTAGCATCAAATTAAATATTTTCAGCATCAATTCTCAAGAATTCTAAATTACATAATACACAATGTTTAGGGAAAAATAAAATTGCATGAACACATACCAAATCGATATTCGAATTTTCAAATTAAGCTCAATAAGCTTTAATTTTACCATCAATTCCTTATTCCTTCCTTAATTTTATGCATTTTATTCATTAACACATGCAATTGCACTAAAATCATGTACTAAAAACAATCAAAACTCCATTAAATTACATTGTTAAATTCGGATACTATTTGTCAAGCAAACTCATCTACTTTTTCTTCATTTTTCATAAAAATATTTTTGATATGATGATTTTAGGGGCCCTATGTTGATAATTTAGTGTTTCATTATTGATTTAGGGGTTAAAGATTAGAAAATTTGGCTTGAAAATGAAAGAAAATGGAGAAGGGAGAGGCTCTCAGCAAATTTGGGGGAGGAAGAGAATATATTGGTGTCAAAATGCAATTTGGTCCCTTAATAATTTCCTTAAAAATCTAGTAGTTTTAATAAAAATGAAACTTGATCCAAGAAATAACAAACTTTCGCTATTTTATTTTATTTTTAAAGATCCAAAATTATCTTTCAATTTTAATCCATTAATTGGATTTAGTCCCACTAAAATATCTTCATTTATAATTTTTAAATTTTATAGTCAAAAATTATTCGGATGTTATTTATTACATAGATCAAAAAATAACACCGTTAAACTTATATTCTTTTCCTCTACTCAATAAATATTATCCATTAAAATATCAACCCCATATAAATACCTTAATTAATATCATTTATTTTCCTTTAATATGTTCAAGTTTGACTTTCATTTTGACTTTCATCCTTTCTCGAGTCAAACTTTGATCACTGGTCAACTCTTGGTCAAACCTTGAAAATGAACTCAATTTCACCTCAAAATTGATCCTCAGGCTGTCTTTGAATAATATTATCCGATGTTAAATAAAGCGCAGTTTGCGTCTCAAGTGTCACTATTCATCTTAGCATGCACTATTCACTGCCCGAAAGGTGCTATTCATGAAACTGAGATTTTTGAGACATTACATAAATGATCTTTTTAACATTAGGATTAAATATTTCGTATGATTCAATAAGCTTAATATTGTAACACCCCAACTCCCGCAAGACCCGAACCCGACATCGATGGTGATATCCGAGTTTGTGCCTTGCGAAGGTGGCGTGCTACATCACTCAGTCAAATCTCAGTATAAATTTTTTTTTTGAAACACAAACATGCACAATGCAGAAGACAATAAACATACAATTATTAATAAGTACATTGGCCACGAGGGCCCTTTTTATAAATACAATTTATTTCAGTCCGTTGACTTTACAACATGACTTAATCATTTATACAAAAGTCACAAAATACAACTTTTGTCAAACACTAATGCAGACGC
>JAOSBK010063044.1:0-15700 GCA_027568895.1 Erythroxylum shatona
CTCATAAATTTCCTTAAAGCATACATACATCTATTTCACAATACATATATAAAACACTTATTTTATATCATGTATTAATTCTAAATTCCATTTAAAAATCGGGGTCCTACATATTCGTTAAATAATTTTTAAATTTTCATACTCTATTGATTCATGGAGCCAGAAGAAGAAGATGATTAAAAGAAGAAGAGATAAGATAGAGTGTGAAAGTGACAAACAAAGCAAGGAAGTAACTCACGATTAGCTAGTGAAGTTGCATAGTCGTGAGCAACCTCATAAGCGTGCAACCAACTTCATGGGTGTGAGACCATGCATAGCCATATATGGCCCCTCACGAGTGTGAGTGGTGTTTCACACCCATGAGACATGCTTACATGGGCGCGAGAGTGTGAGACACGATTCACACCCATGAGGAGCCTTGCACGACCGTGAGAGGCCTTGCCACCTGTTCCTAGTTTTTAATATAAGAAGGAATAAGTTATGATGGTGGACAGAGGGGGAGAGGAGAAAGATGCAATTCTTCATCATTTCTCTTTGATTTTTAGCAAAGATGGATGAGATAGAGGCTACTCCTTGGAGTTTGTTGGAGAAGATGGAAGGCTAACTTCTCGATACCAGTTCGAAGGTGAAATCGGTGCCTAGGATGCACAATTAATCTTATCTTATCTTTGTTTATTATTACATCTCTCTCTTGTAATTGTTTAGGTTATCCTTTTCTTAATCAATTTGGGCATTCATCTATGGATAATCATACTCTCGTTATAGTTAGATTGTTTATATTATGAGAATTGTTAATACAATCCGTAATCGTTGTATTTGGATTCATTGTTTGAATACTTAATATAAATAGTAATTATTATATTAAGATTCATTTGTGGCAACTAATGGTTTCATATCATTAGGGATAACTTAATCTAAGTTAAATGAACCTAACTTATGTGGTTGTTGCTAGATTGGTCTGTTTTCCATATTGTAATGCAACTACCTAATTAAATATAGAGAGTGTATTCTAGGTTATTTGGTAATTAGGTTTAATTAACGATCATAGCTTAACTAAAAATAACCTAAGGGAAAATTAGGTTTAACAGAGCTTCTAGTTAGTCTATAACCAATAGTTATAGGAGAGATGTGAAAGCATTATAACAAAGAAAGATCTTTAATCGTGTGTAGGCCAACATTGATTCGAAAATGGGATTTCAAACATATTCATCACCTTTATCATTTTTGACTATTTTCTATAATTTGTTCTTGTTAATTTAAGTTTGCTTTATTTTCTCAATTGTATTAAACAGAAAAACCCATTTTTATTTTCCTTCCAACAATCAATTTTGTTATAGAAATTAACTGAACATTCCCTATGGATATGATTCCAACTCACCATAACTATGAATTTTAGTTTGCAAAATTAGGTAAATTTTGCAGTGCACTTGATGCTTGCTGTTAGTCAATGTCTTTACTCACTCCTTTATGTAGAACCCAACATAGACCCCATATTGAGTATACCTCAAACTATGGTCCACACGTCCTAGTATAAATTTGAGGATTGAATTATCCACTATATGAACTATAGGGTGAGTTTTTGGTAGATTGGGTCTTTATAGATGAAGATGTCTAAACACCTCTCAAAAGAAATAATCTTATGAACCCCATTAATGAGATTCACCTATTTGAGAATGTTTCAATCAATGAATCAAGTTCGTGGAACTACTTGGTATGAATGGCCTAATATCTCTTTATTATTTCACCCATCTTGAAATGAAGCATTAAATGACCTAGTTGTTATTGACTATCTACATAAGCCTACGACCTAAATAAAGGTGGTGGCAGCAGTAGGGTTTCTTCTCCGACATTTAATGTCTCCTAGGAGCATATGTCCTTAAGGAAGTGGTACACAATGTAGAGGTGTTGACCAAGTTATACTTCTATAAAACCCTCAATGTTTCGCAAGTGCACGGGTCATAAGCATAGTAGTTGAAGTGTTGATCCCATGAGGAATTAATGAACTAACTGAATAATAATTTTGTCTAAGGTCTAAAAACTATAATTAAAATGAAAATAAAAGTGAGTAGAAAATTAAGCAGTTGAATATCAATTAATTGAAAATGAAATTCTAAAATTAACATAAAGAAATCAAAATTAAGCTAACCCACTTAAAAATCAAGAAATTGCACAAGATAATATTAATCGATTATAAGAAGATGGGATTTATCTTATTGTCAATTTATACTTTAATTACTTTTGCGTTAATGGGTATTGGTCTTAGAATTTTAAAGAGTTGATTATCTCTCTTGAGACCTAATTGATAATGGTAGATTGCATAATATTTTAATGGGTAGTTTAGTATGTGTTTAGTAGTTAAATTGAATAATTAGTGCATGTGTAGGTTAGGATTGTGTTATTTAATTAGACATTTGTGTTTTAAGTGTTTTATGGGTTAAAGTATGCCATTGAGCTTAAATTTTATGTATTTGAGGTGCTTTAATGCGCTGATAGTTATAGATTGCACTGAGTTTTAGTGGGTAGTTTGATGAGTTTTTAGTTGTTAGTTTGATTATTTAGCGTGTGTTAAGGTTAGAATTGTGTTAGTTTTTTTAAAATATTTGTGTTTTAAGTGTTTTATGAGTTAGAGCATGCTTTTGAGCTTCAATGTTGTGTATTTAAGGTGCCTTGATTAGTTTTCTAGTGTTTCAGGGTCAATATCGAAGAACAAAAGAGTTTCGGAGGAGACCCGAGCCAAAGTAGAGGCCAGGTACAAGGAGCCACGGTCATGGCCCTATCTACCATGATCGTGACAGAAGTCAAAACTTTACGCTATGATCATGGCTACCCAATAAATACAACAAAAGTCCCAACTTGAGTTTTCAAGGGATTTTTTGGACCATTAGAACTTAGAAAAGACCCTAGGGTTACCATAATTGGAAATACTATATAAGACATAATGATGTAACCCTAGGGAGCTTCTACATTTTGCCACTTTTGGAAAGTTCAAGAGAGAGGGAAAAGAAGAGAGAGAGAAGAAAAAGTGAATCTCAACTTTGTTGCTTCCCGAATTAGGTGGTCTCTTGACGTTGTTGCTTTCTTGGATTGTCCGTTCCAATTTCTATTTCCTTTCCATTTCATTTTTGTTCATTTGATGTATAAGATTGAAATGGATTGTATGATGATGGGTTTTGGATTGTTGACAATATTCTAACTCTTCCTTTGAGATTTTACTTTCCTTTAATGTTAATATAGTCAATTTTGTGTTTTTATTTATTACGTGTTGTGACTAACTTCGATTTTTGCATGTTTGGATTACAAATCAAGAGGGTGAGTTAGAGAAAAATTATTAGATTAGGTTAACGAGAGTTAGGCTATCGAATAGACCACGTAGTTAATCATATCAATTTTTTACAGAGAGAGATCCCATGTGAGACTCAGTAGTTTAATAGGGACCTTCCCATCTAATTTTAATTATAGGTTGTTTGTTAATTGAGAGATTTAAAATTCCATAATTTAATTAGGGCTAATGATTTAAGGCGTAGGATTATAACTTGAGAGAGAGTAATTCCCCCTACGATAATCTGAAACCAGCACCTCGATGACACCTAATTGGCTAAGTTAACATTAATGATAGGTAGAATCCCCTCTCTCATAACTTGGTAATTGCTTTTAATTAATTTCCATACTAACCTTTTGTGTTGATCAATTTCAATTCTTGTTTTGTATTAATTTCTTAAGTTGAATTCCTACAATCACATTCTTGTGTTTATATTATTATCTCATTTTATTAATTTTTGAGCCTTAGATAACCTAAGATTTACCCTCCTCATAGGATTGAACCTTTAATTACTACAACTCATGACATGTGCACTTGTAGTAATTGAGGGATAGAAGTTGTAAGACTCTATACCTTGATCAAGTTTTTGGTGTAATTTTCGGGGAAATGTAGGATTAGTCTAATTCTTTTAGTTTAAGGATTAAGGGACAAAAAGAGCGAGAGAGGGAAGTTTGGGTGTAGAGTAGAAGACACATCAATTTGGACATCACTAGGCAACTACGAGGAGTATAAAAGGTTAAATGATGGAGGAAACACATTATAGGAATCAAAAGACCCTTGCATACTTCAATGAGGAACAATTTGATTTAGGAAGTCATCATTCTTATTAGAACAAGTACAATCTGGGGTGGCAAAACCACCCCTATTTCTGTTAGTCTAATAATATAAGGACTCACTTAGGACATCAACACCTATTTAGATTTCAGTAAGATGAGTCTAGCTTGCTGGATTCTAAATTGGAAAAAAATCACGGATAAGCTCATGAACATGGATGAGGCCTAGAAGAGAGATTAGAAGAGAAGTTTGAGCAAGTAATGGAAGATCACGCATCTTCTATTCATAACCTAGAGGTTCAAATGGCTAATTTTCTAAGGAGTTGTGTACGAGAATTGTGGAAAACTATCCGTGTAATATGAAAGTAAGTTCAATAGAGCAATGTAAGACTATCACACTTAGGATTGTGAAAGTGTTAGGAGAATCAATAGATAGACCAACTAAACCTTGTAGAAAGACCAAGAGAAGCATAAAAAGGATAAAGAAAATAATGAGGATCCTCCATACATTCCCCTTTTACCTTGATTCAAGAGAATTGATATGGTCAAATCTTTTTAGAAGTAAGAAGAAGAAGAATAAAGGATATATGACATAGAGGTTGAAGAATACATAGAAGTCTCTGTTTATGAAGTGCAAGAAGAAGAGGAGAAGGGGGTGACTGGGGAAGGATACGAACAACTCACCCTCTTACAAGACAAACTGCTAGATTCAATGGAAGATTAAGGAGTTTTGTTATTCCCTATTTTATTGACAATTTGTCGTCGAAAAGGACATTACTAAGCTTATTAGGTTTCCTTAATTTGATAGATTATATCCTTTTCATTATCATGCAATATGTAGCTTACTCACGAGCTACAAAATTGATGTTGAACGAGAAGGGTGGAAGCAAGCTACTCATAATTGATCCAGGACGAGCTTCTAACGATGCAAGGTCTTGCTAATGACCTTAAATTACCATGTTTAGTAGTTATATTTAAATTGATGCGTAGTTAGATTTGTTTTAAATTCCAAAAATAAGTTCTTAATGATTTGGAATAGATTTGATTGCTAACTCTCTTACTCTTTTTAGATCAATTATAAGATAGGGGAACAATCTTAGGTATCAAGCGCATTTGGTCTTAGGCATCGTCATCATCACCACCTCAATCACTATGACTGGTTCTTATGCTCTAACCCTTATGTTATTATTTTATTTTATTTTTATGTTTTTCTTATCCTATTGTTTTATTCCCACCTTATGTGTTCTCCTCATATTGAGGACAATGTGTTCTTCAAGTATGGGGAGGTTTGTGCATTATTATTTTTGTGTTGACTATGAATGGGTTGTGTGCTTGTATGCTTTTATTTTAAATGTGAGTTTTGTATGTTAATTTGTTTTAAGGTGCATTATGTGATTTGTGTGAATGTGTTAATGGCTAGGACTTAAAGTTGGATGTAATCTTTTAGGTTGCAATGATTTATTAGCATATGAAATTAATGACCTAGGTTACTTTGGCTGAATATGTAGGTTAATTAGGGTATGATGTTAGTTTATTCACCATAAGAATTTGTTACATTCATTTATAATTTTAGGCCAATCGAATAAGTAACATCACTAGTAACTTTCATAAGAATTACTAGCTAAAGAAATGAGGTAACTAATAATTAAAATAATTAAAAAAGTTTAAATCATAACCAATTAACTGTTTCACTAGCCTTCGGGTTATGAATAAAGCTAGTAGCCAGTTGTGAATGTGATGTAGCTGAGTAACCATATCGGCACGCATTACAAATGTGTGCCTTCGTGTCAAAAGGCTATAATGACATTCCAACCAAACCGTTTAATAAAAACATGACCTAGTTGAGTAAGTAGATTGACATTCATAAAAAATGTTTGCCTTCACGTAAAAATGCTAAGTTCATGTCCATCAAAATTAACAAAAATAGTGTTTTGTTGAGTGAGCCTACTGATCTTTGTAAAAGGCTTGAATTTTCATGAAAACTTACTCAGGGATAATCACATTTTTGATTGACCGAATGATGATCAATGTTTATGTGCAAGTGATAGGGTGACTAAACTTAAACCTTAAAGTCTAGGTTAGTTATATATTTAGTCCAAAGTGCTTAGATGTAGATTTTGCATGTTAATAAGTCAGAACAACTTGAGGGATAATGTTTGAAGTTAAATTTGTTTCGTGAAGTTTGATGCCATTGCTTCATTATTACATTTGTATGTATCTTGTGTTTTACTTGTTTTTTTGCTTGTTTTGTTTTTTCTTAAGGACAAGCAAAAGTAAAGTGTGGAGATGTTGATAGTTGTAGATTGCTTCGAGTTTCAGTGGGTAGTTTGGGGTGTGTTTAGGTTAAAATTGTGTTAGTTCATTAAATATTCATGTTTTAAGTGTTTTATGGGTTAGAGCATGCTTTTGAGCTTTAATGTTGTGTATTTGAGGTACCTTGATGAGTTTGCTAGAGTTTCAGGGCTAATATCAAAGAATGAAGAAGTTTCAAAGGAGACCCGAACTAAAGCAGAGGCCCATAATCATGGCCAATAGGCCACGATCGTGATAGAAGCAGGTGCAAGGAACCACAATTGTGACAAATGCAGGATAGAAGGCAAAACTCTAGGCCACAATTGTAGCATTATAGGCCATGATTGTAACATTATAGGCCACGATCGTGGCTTGCGGAACAAATATGCAGACAGCACTCTTAACTTGAGTTTTCGATGGATTTTTGGACCTTTTAGACCTTGAAAAGACCCTAGTGTTACTCTAATTGGAAATACTAAATAAGACTTAATAATGTAACCCTAGGGAGCTTCTACATCCTGCCAATTTTAGAGAGTTCAAGAGAGAGAGAAAAGAAAAAGAGGAAGAAGAGGAAGAAGAAGCTAGTCCCGATTTTACTACTTCCTAAATTAGGTGGTCTGCGGATGTTACTGCCTTCCTGGATTGTCTAATCCAAGTTATATTTTGTTTCTGTTTCATTTTTGTTCATTTAATGTATAAGATTGAAGTGGATTGTATGATAATCAGTTTTGGATTGTTGACGATGTTCCAACTCTTCCTTTGGGATTTTACTTTTAGTTAATGTTAATATAGTTGATTTTGTGTTTTATTGATTAGGTGTTGTGATTAACTTCAATTTTTGAATATTTAGGTAATAAACTGAGAGGGTGAGCTGGATAAAAATGATTGGATTGGTTTAATAAGAGTTAGGCGAAAACACTTAGTTAATCATATCGGTTTTTGTACAGAGAGAGATCCTATGTAAGCCCTGGTAGTTTAGTAGAGAGCTTCCGATCTAATTTTAATTTTAGGTCATTTGTTAATTGAGAGATTGCAAATTTCATAATTTAATTAGGGTTAATGATTTAGGGCGTAGGATTATAACTTGAGAGAGAGTAATTCCCTTTATGATAGTCTAAAAGCAACACACCAATTACACATAATTGTCCAAGTTAGCATTAATGATAGGTAGAATCCCCTTTCTCATAACTTCGTAATTTCTCTTGATCAATTTCCATGGTTACCTTTTGTGTTGCTGAATTTCAATTCTTTTTTGTGTTAATTTATTGAGTTGAATTCCTATAATCAAAATCCCATGTTTATATTGTTGTTTCATTTTTAATTTCATTTTATTAATTTTTAATCCTTAGCTAATTAAGGATTAGAATAGTTTACCCTCCTTGTGGAATCGTCCCTTCAGATGCTGCAACTCATGACCCATGCACTTGCAGTAATTGAGGGATATAAATTGTAAGACTCGACACCTTGATCATGTGTTTGTTAGTGTTTTAGGTAAAATATAGAAGAATGGAGGAGATTTAGAGGAAGCCTAGAGCAAAACCTAAGGCCACACTTATGATAAAAGCCTGGTAAAGGTGCCATGATCGTAACATAATCAAAATTTAGTGGGCCACGATTGTGGCCTGCTCGACAAAAAGCGTGAACAACCTTTCGAACTTAAGTTTTTGACAGACTTTTTAAATTATTTGGGAATGGGAAAACCCTAAGGTTTATCCTAAATGGAAAATACTATATAAAGAAAGGGAAATGACATAAAAAATAGCTCCAAGCTCAGCCACTGTAAGAAGGATCCAAGGAGAGAGGAAGAAGAAGAAAGGAGGAGAGAGGAGGAGGAGAAGAAGGAGTCTACTATGCTACCATCATCTTAATTGATTCCAAACCTTCCAAGTGAATTCATTTTTGTTTTTTCTTTTAAATTTATAAGATGGAATTGTTAGTGATAGATTTGGGTTTGATAATGATGTTCTCAACTTCATTAGCAATTTGCTCTTGAATTAATGTTAATGTGATTTCTTTTGATATTAATACATTGGGTGTTGTGATTATTTGTTGTATTTTCATGCTTTGGTAATAAATTGAGAGAGTGAACTGATAAAAAATGATTACATTGGGTAATGAGAGTTAAACAATCTAATAGATCATGCAAATAATCAAATCGAGAATTTAGATGAAGAGAGATCTCGCATGAGGACTTAATTGTCTATTAGAGGGCTTAAGATCTGATTGTAATTATAGATTTTTTTGTTAATTGATAGATTTCAAATTTCATAATTCAATTAGGGGTTATGATTTAGGGTTTAATGATTATAACTTGAGAGAGAGTAATCTACCTTTCGAAAGTCTGGGACTGATACCGTATTAACTCAAAAGTAGTCATATTAACATTTGATAATAGGATAAATCTACCTTCTCATATTCAACCAATCTTCCGTGTGTAATTTTCATTATTAATTTGGTGGTGCTCAATTTGATACTCTGTATGTTAATTTTACATTTTATTCCAGTCAATCATCTTCATGTGTTTAGTTTTCTGTGTAATTTGTATTTTTTAAATAATTCTTTAGACCTTAGATAATGTGGACACCCCACCCTTGTGAGTCACGAGCCCGACATCCTAAATGACATCTGGGCATGTGTCCCGCAAGGGTGGCATGCCCCCACCAAGACAATCACCAAGACGACTTACTTTTACTATTTCTGAACAGATAATTAGAATTGAAATAGTTTAACAATTCCTAGAGGGATCGACACCTCAAATACTAGTCCCATGACCTTTATGCTTGCAATATTTTGAGGGTTTTAAATAGATTAAAACTTCCTTTAACACTAACCATTAAACCCTAAGTCATAATCCCTAATTGAATCTAATTCTCTAAAATTACAATTTCTCAATTAACAAATAGCCCACAATCTAATTAGTTTTTAAGCACTCTAATAAAAAATCGGGTCCTGACATACAATCTCGCATAGTATAATTACCGATTTGATTATTTATGTGATCTATTAGGCTTTTAACTCTCATTACCAAACCTAATCATGTTACTATCAGTTCAATCTCTTGATTTTTTATTGAAGTATTTAAAAATAACAAATAGTCACAATACCCAAGATTACCATCAAAAGAAATCAAATCACAATTGATTCAAGAACAAATCCCAAGTGAAGTTTAGAACATCCTTAAAGGTTGGTTAATGGTGATTGTAGCAACTCCTTCTCTTCTTCTTCTCTCCTCTTTTCTCTTCTTTCTCCTCTTTGGCTCTTTCTTTAATTGGTAAGATGGAGGCTCCCTTAATTATTTCATTTTATTTTTTTATAAGGTTTTTGCCTTTTTGTAGTAAAACTAGGTTTTACCCAGGTCAAAAAGTCCAAAATGACCTTATAAAAAATGGTAGAAGATCCCCTCGTTTGTATCGTGCCTATCATGATCATTACAGGTATGTCATGATCGTGGTCATTGAAAATTAGGTCCTATGACCCATGAGATTAGCTTCTGACATGATCATGGCCCATTCAATCACGATCATGGCCATACCTGGGTTACTTCTATCGTGATCATGATTGGAATGTTACGACTATGACCCTAAGTCTTCCTCCAAGCTTTCTCCAAACTTCTCCAATCTTCTTTACCTGATCTCAAACACTAACAAAAACATCAAAACACCTTAAACGTACAAAATTAAAGCCCGATAAAATGCTTTAATCCATATAACATTCAAAAACACAAACACATAATCACACTAACATAATTCTAAAGCTAAACATTCATAAATCATCTAATTAATAACTAAAAACATACTAAATTATCCACTAAAACTTAATGTAACCTATAACTATCTATTAAAGAATTGCTCTAAAGGCCATCACTTTAGCAATTATTGTATAAATCTTTATGAATAATAAAAAGGCTTTCTCACTAATTTTATGTTCGTATTCTTTATGAATTGATAGTGATATTAAATTGTACTAATGAAGTCATTGACACATTACATAGCACGAAAGAAATCATGATGAGATGATGATAATGAGATTCCTATCATGTATAAACCCTAGTCATATGATTAATGAGATAGGACATTATTAATCCAGATAGGCTAGCATATGTTACACTCCTTGATTAGATCAAGTAGTGGATCTCGTAAGCTGCAAGCATGAGTTCTTTATAGTTAACATGTGGATGCTTGCTACGAGTAGTAAGTACATTGGATGACCTACAATGAGACAATCATATGGATAATCTATTCTAGTGTCAGTGATAGTCTCATCATAGCAATGGTGCAAATATCCTTAAACTTGAGGTGCTCAAGGATATCTTAGATACTGATCTCATACCTTGACTCCATTTCTAGTTACCTTTCAGAGGTTTCTTATAGGGTGGTGATTGGGTATAGCTCAAGGTTTTCAAAGGTAAATGAGTAGTCAATAAAGGATCAGCCACTCTTGATATGAGGAGATGATACCCACGACCTTTTGTCAAGGTTATTAGTCGAGAACCTCTGGCCAGAGTGGAAATGTCATGAAGATAGTCTTCAGTGATATATCTAATTGAGTATCGAGCCTTAGGGACAAGAACTATCATCACTTGGGCTAAATGTGACATAGTCAGTCTAGTGGGAGTTATCGCTTTAACCATACTCTAAACTAAGTGGGGTATAGAATAGTGAAAGGACAGATTGCACGGGAACATTATCTACAGAAGGGTTTTTAGTCAAATCAATGACTTTCTGATCAATTGGGAGTCATGATGTGTTACTAGATATTGCTTATGACTTGCTTGAATTACGTGTTAATTCAAGTGGCCAATGTAACTGGGAACCTAATGGGTCACATGTATTGGAGATGCGAAGATTGAGTGAAATAGTTTTGGATGGGGATCCAAGATATGAGAGATAAATGACTAAGCTACAAAAGTGTGGTATTTTAGGGTCATTTAATTTTCAATCATATGACACATGTGAATCTTGCTTATTAGATAAGATGACAAAATTACCCTTTAATAAGCAAGATGACAAAATTACCCTTTAAAGAATGGGTGAATGTTTTCATGCTAAATTAAGTGGGATTAAAAACCACTTAATTCCTAGTAACTCTCTATTGATCTTGGGTTTTAGAGGGAGGCCAAATGGTGGCAAAGACCCTACATTTTTGTGCAAAAAGTGTCTTTTTATGAATTGTTCACCTTCTTCTAAAAATACTCTCTCAAAGAATGCACAACAAAGCTGGCAATTTGTGTGTTCTATCCATTCTTCCTAAGAGGTTTCAGGCTTCACTCTTTATGTGGATATCATTAGAGATGTCCTCCTTTGGTTATTGTGGTTTACAATAACCCGAAGAGGTGAAGACAATAAAGAACGAAGGAGATTGTAAGGTACACATCTTAAGTTCATATTTTATTTTACTACATCTAATGGCACATGTTTGATTATGTATTTTCTAGGTTTTGTTTTATTATCTGATGTGTATTCTGAGAATTGATGCCTATGATGCACTATTGAATCTCAACAGTAGTTTTAGGGACATCTTGTTTATATTAGATGTAGTTTCTATTACATGTGTAGTAGGATTCTATGGCTAATCTTTAGAAAATTCCAAATTAAATTATGAAAAAAAATTTCATGATTTTTTTCACTGATATGCTCATAAGATGTTAGTAGATGGTTTTAGTGATTGGAAATTGATTTCAGTGTGGTAGAAATATTTATTGTCAAAATTTTAACAATATGCTGAAAAATTGTTTTCTGTTGAACATATTTTGTTGGTTGGCTAATGAGGTTTAACATGTTTTTCATTGAATTTGATTCTAGAAATTTTTTGTAAACATATTTAGAATTTTTTTAATCATCTGGAATTTTTCTAGAATTAATTAAAAATTTTAGTTTAAATTTTCAAACAGTAAACAAATCTAGTCAGTGTTGTTGAAATTTATGGAACTGTTTTGTTTGACAATTTTGTGTGTATGTTTCGATTATAGAACCTTAAAAAAAATTTTGTATGATAAAATTGTGTTATTTTAATGAATGAAATATACAAAAATGATTTTTCTTGAATTAAGATTTTTGGAAAATTGTAGATGTCAAATTTGTCATTTTTAGCATCTCCATGGTATTTCGGTTATCTTGATAATTTTAGGTGATTCCAAAATTATTTTGATGAACTTGAAATGACCTAGAGATGCATGGAATGATGATTTGATGTTCTAAAATTTTGTTGAAAATTTGGAAATTAATTTTGAATTAATTTAAGTAGAGTATTATTTTCTAGTAAGACTAGAAAAATGGCATGTGACAAAATTAAAACATTTAATTTTGACATCAAATAATCAATTTTAAGGTGAATTAATTTTAAGAATTAAGAATTTAATTTAATTTGATTAATATTAAATTCTAAACCAAAATGACATACAAGATTAAATTTAGCCATAATAACACTTAGGAAGAAATTTGATTCAAGAGTTGAATCAACTTCCAAAATGTAGGATCCATAACTTGTCAAAACCAAATTTGATATGCTTAATATTATTCATTTAAGGATGTGCATTAGGGGTATGTGTGGACTTGCATGATGGATAGTTATAGACTTAAGCCCAATATGATTGGGGTGTCCATATCATGCCATATAGTTATAGTAACTATATATATATGTGATATATATAAGACCTTCCTAGTTAGACGAGACCTAAGTAGAAATCCCTCACTTAAACTATTAAAACTAATGCCTTCCATTAATATGGTGAGAACCAGAGTTCTTTTAGAATTAGGGTTGTTGGGTAAACCCAAGCCCACTTAACACGAATATGTTTGATCCATGGAAATATGATTTTCAAATTGTTAGGCCGGTTTTAACTAGAAGCATTGATTTTTTGGGCAAACCTAAGGTCAACTTAGACAGAGGAGAAGTTAGGAAGTGTACATGCGATGTTCATGCATTAAGAGTAGATAGCCCAAAAAGCGAGCGCACATCAACAGTTGATAGCACTAGATTTGATAGTTGCATTATAAATGCAATTGGTATGACTAATACCTACTTATTGACCTAGTGTGGCTTTTTAGGCAAACCCAAGGTCATTCCTAGAGATATTGGATATCCATCCACGAAGAGAAATTTTATATAAGTTATCTCGGATTCATATTGAGGGTTAAGAATTCGCGAGAAAATAATAGGAGTCATACTACATGTTGTTAAAGTCCTAATAGACATGCATTTACGTATAGTCTAACACCATTTCTATCTTTGACATTAAGTTGCAAGAATCGATACCATAACCTCTAGTGTGAACCTACGCTCACTTATGGAAGCCAATAAGTTGACTGGACCCAACTTTTTAGACTAGCTTAGGAACTTGAGAATAGTTCTCAAGTTAAAAAAACTATATTATGTCTCAAAAGAATCACTTCCTGATCCCTCTACCACCTTTACTACTGATGCTTCTGATAATGATCAGAAGGCATACAAAAAACATCTCGATGATAGTGAGATGACTAGTTACATAATGTTGGCCACCATGTCATCGAAATTGCAAAAAAAGTATGAGGCTATGGATTCTCATACATAGTCTATCATCTAAGGGAGTTATTTGATGAGCAAGGAAGGTTCAAAAGGTTCGAGACCTCAAGGCTGCTCTTCCGCTCCAAGATGGCTAAGGGGACATCTCTAGTGCAATATGCACTAAAGATGGATGGCTATATTGAGAGGTTAGCCTCCTTGGATTTCCTGATAGATCATCAATTAAGTATAAACTTAATTATGACTTATTTGGATGATAGTTATTCATAATTTATGCTTAACTATAGGATGAATCAGATATCCACCACGATTCCTGAATTCATCAACTTGCTCAGAACAATTGAGCCATCTATTAGGAAGGACAATAAGGTTGTTATACTGGCAGAATCTTCTAGTTCAAGGAGGAAGAACTAAAAGAAGAAGTCTACAAGGCCTAAGAGAAGTATGGTCAAGAAGAAAGATAAGGAGGCTGCCTTTAAGGGAACATGCTTCCATCGTATCAAGGATGGCATTGGAAGACGAACTGTAAGGCCTATTTGTAGTCACTGAAGTAGAAGAAGGCATCAAATGCCCCATCTACTTTAGGTATGTTTGTTATTGATATTAATACTATTTCTAATAATATCATATGGGTATCAGATACAAGTTGTGGCTAACACTTGTATGCTAATATGTAAGACCTCAGGAATAGTAAACAACTCAACAAGGGAGAGTCGGACATGTGCATAGGCAATGGAACAAAAGTGACTGCATTAGCTTTAGGAACTTATCTATTGACACTACCTAGTGGGCTTCTAATAGAATTGGATGATTGTTTTTATATACATGTATTAACTAGAATATTATTTCAGTTTCTAGTCTTAACAAAGTTAGTTTCCATTTAAATTTTAGTAATAATGGTTGTTCTATTAGTTTAAATGGAATGCTTTACGCTATGGATGTATTATGAAATGGAATATATATATTAGATATGTCTAATCCAGTTTTAAATATCAGTGATAGTAAAAGACAAAACTGAGATAACATGAAATCATCGTATTTAAGGCATTGTCGCCTTGTCCATATAAGTGAGAGACACATGACTAAACTACACAAGTATGGCAGTTTAGGGTCATTTGATTATGAATCATATAACATATCTAAATTTTGCTTATTAGGCAAGATGACAAAGTTACCCTTTGAGGGAAAGGGTGAACAAACTACTAGGCTATTAGACTTAATACATTCTGATGTATGTGGTCTGATGTCCATATATGCCAAAGGTGGTTTCACATACTTCATTACCTTTATCAATGATTATTCATGATATGGGTATGTATATCTTATGACATACAAATAGGAGGCCTTTGAAAAGTTCAAAGAATTTAGAAATGAAGTAGAGAAACAGTTGGGTAGAAGTATTAAAACCCTTTGATAAGATCAAGGTGGTGAATACTTAAGCCAAGAGTTTCTAAATTATCTTAAAGATAATGAGATAGTATCCCATTAGACTCCAACTTACACGTCGCAACACAATGGTGTGGTAGAAAGGAGAAACCGAACCTTGTTGGATATGATGAGGTCAATGATGGGCTAAGTAGATATTATAGCCATTTGCACAACAAAGGGTAAAATTACCATTTTTCCCTTATGTTAGTTTTTCCTTCTAGATCTCCTATTTTATTTATATAGTGATTAACATACAAGATCTCATCTTGGTGTTAAGACTTGATGGGTAGCTAGTCCATCAAACTATTGGTGCCAGTTTAATCACCAAATCTCCTTAAAACATCTAGAAGTGATGATAGCACTATAAACTCTTTATTTGAGTGAATGT